>CAJQZJ010033615.1:1129897-1142188 GCA_907164525.1 Lophiomys imhausi | reverse complement strand
AACAACTCTCCCTTTCAGTCCAACAAATGGTTCTTTCTCTTATAACTATAAATACAATACAAAACAACAGAAATAAATAGGCCACAATTATGAGAGTTATATGGCTTCGCGTACATTCCCAATGTTCAGTCCATATGTATTTGGCACCTGACTTCAACATTCTACTATCTAACCATCTCCATGAGTTTAAAATTCTATATCTAACTCAGCTTTCATACTAACTTGCCTCACAATTTTAAAAACATCTTCTTAGATCCAGAACACCCTCTTGATTCCTAAACAACTCAAAATTTAACTATGAGACTCTAGCTATCTATTCTTCAACCACCTCAGAGACCTGAGAGGGATAAATATATATGATTATATAGGAAGTGCAGGGCCTGCAGTTTCCAAAACTAAGAAATGACATAGAGACATACGAAATCAGCTTAAAGACTTGTTCCTCTGGGAAACACCTGGCAACACACATGGTCATGGTCAGCAGGTGTAACTTGGGAGGAGGGCATATGGCTGGCCAATAAAAAGGCAGCCTGATAAATAATTAAGATACAGCATATAAAAATGGAAAGCCTGGGAAACTGGAGGAGAGGGCTTTTTGCTTGGCATTACTCTGCAATGGTGCCCCACTTGAAAGACTTTAGGACCCTAGATTTACGACACTTTTGTACTAGCTGCTGAGGCCAGGTCAAGCCTCGGTTGGATCTGTGAAAGCCTCATCACCAAAGCTGGGGCCCAACCCAAGACTGCTGTGCCAAGGGATAGGGCAACAATGGCCTGTGACTGGGCCAAAGGGTGTTGAAGAGACAGCACCATCAAGTGACAGCACTGGCTGAGGAAGCAAGCCCAGGAGGGCATGAGAGACCCTCTGAAGGGTGGAAGTCCGTGGAGTGGCTGAGGCTAGCAGACACCAGCAGAGACCTACCAAAGACCTCAGTGCCAAGCAGGTGTGTGCCAGCAGCCAGTGCCCACAGCCACACAGATAGAAAAGGCATGACCTCAAGTGGAGGTGCACCAGAGACCTGTGCATAGGCCAGCAGATGGTGAGGAGACTGTGACCTCGGGTTGGACCAACACTGGGGCAGCACAGGATCTTCCCAGAGGAGGTTCAGAAGAACTGGGTGGGCTAAGAAAAGCCAAAGCTAAGACCAGCGGGCAGTAGCTGCTCTAGGACAGACTGAGGAGGCTACTCCCAAGCAGAAGTGAGGTTGCCATAAAAATGTCAGAGCCAGGTGACCACTGAGTGACTGATGATTGCGGTGTTCTTGAGTACAGACTGCAGACCAGTTGCCCTCAAAGGATCTGCCCCTGAGGATGTCCTGATCTGGGTATCCTTTCTAAATTGTTAGGGTTGGTTGGTAGGTGTTTAGAATCATAAATAAATAGAGTTTGTAATTTATATTTACATCTCACTATGTAGCTCTTACTGTCCTAGAACTCACACTATATACCAGGCTGACCTTGAACTCTCAGAAATCTGCCTACCTCTGTTTCCCAAGTGCTGGAATCAAAGACACAAGCCACTACCATTTTTGAAAGAATTCTTGATCCAAATAAAAGCTCCACTCTTCCTCCCCCCTCTCATTCTTTTCTTGCTTTTTTCATAATTTTTCTTGTACTATTTTTCAGGGGAACTCCCCAAAAAATGTTTTTCTTTTTTCATGGCAAATGTAAGGGAAGCTCTGTGCAAATCTAGTTTTTAAAAATGGAAAAGATTTCTCCCTGATTTCTGGGGGAGGATCAATGGTCTTAAATGGGAACAAGAGGTTGGGGGTTCAGCTGGGAATGAAAATAGCTATATTCGTTAACTAGAGCTATGCAAACAGCTGTACACTTGGATAATAAGCAGGGAAAGATATTTGAATTTCATTAGGCCTTTTTTTTTCTACAGTTAGCAAATATCTCACCTTCTAAAATTACTTCAATTGTGATTCACCCACAATAAGCATGTAATTAAAATTGAAGAATGTTTACCAGGTAAGGGAAGTTGCTAAAAGGAGCTTGGAAAAGGTTTAGAAAATGTGGAGAGAAGGGCAACTCAGGAAGCTTGAACAGTCGTGAGATATTTCAGGCACTGTAATGTCGGGAGGATTTTAATGAAGGAGATGTTGCTGGCTCTACACTTGCAAGCTAAGTCACCAACATTGGTATGATTTAATTAACTCATTCATTATTGATTAATAATCTACTATGACTTAGCTTCTGCACTGAAGGCTACTTGAATTATTGCTGAGGAAACTGTGTGTTTTGCTGTTGGTTTATAACCTAAAAGGAACAATCATCACAGCATGAAATTTACATGAATTTTGGTGGAACAAAGACTTCTGCTGTGTTTTGGGGGTACAGTTAGTACTACTGTGTTGGTCTCTATTTTTCTATTAGGAGCTGGGTATGCAAAAAAGGTTACAGGAAGCACAGTGTCTCATTGGGTAATACGTGTGCCTCATCGACAACATACTATGATCCCCTAGATCCACTGAATGTGTCACAGAGGCTCTGGAAATAAGTTAAAACTAGGTCTTGAGGGAAGAGGGAACAGTGCAGATTGGTGTATTTGGGGGATATAATCCATGTTCATTTTGAAGATGTTAGAAGGTTAAATGCTAAAATATTAAAAGGTAAATGCTTTGCTTTTGCTAGATACTAAGATTGGTAGATGGACCTTCTCAAATGAGATGTGCAAGGGGAGAAGGAGCTTGGGAAGGACACTGTGGTCATATAATGGAGTCCAATAAATACTTAAATGATTAGAAAGGTGATGAGGTATTTTCAGTAATTGAGAACTGGAAAATTGGGTTCTTCACAAAAATTTTAATTATATTTATGTATGTATGTGTGCATGTATTAGAAAGAGTGTGTACATATGTGTGACATGAGTGACATGGAATTTATATGGACAGCTAAAGCTTGACAGCTACTTCTCTCCTTCTACCTTGTGAATCCTCTGTATGAAACTCAGGTTGTCAGGCTTGGAGGCAGGTGTCTTTATCCTGTGAGACATCACTCTATCTCAAGCACTATTATTCTTAATAGTTTTATATAAGATGATTCCACATCTGTGCTAAGGTTTGTGTAACTGGTGATGTGCATTGGTCCTTCTTAGTTGGCTCTGAAATTGCTACATGAAGCTCAGTAAACCAAAAATAGAATAAAGCTTCTGCAAAACATTCATTTGTTCCAATTATTTAGATGTACATCTGTGAGCTCTGGGTAAAGATTCAAGTTGGGAAATGGATGTCCTTCTGGGGGTTGATATCAGACATATGGGGAAGTTGGTGGATGGAGGTTCCCAGGCATCTATTTATATACACCCAGGAGAAACCTGGAGGACCAGTGAAGAGACCAGAGGCCGACTGCCTGATTATTTTCACTGAGTCTTCAGGAAGATAAAATGTGTTTGGGCTCCATGCATGTTAGTGTGGATAACTGGCCCTCAGCCCGGATGACAGTGCTCACATGTATTCAGGACACTGCTTGTCTTCTCTGTGGATCAGTAGTCTGAGTAGTTGTTTCCCATTCTAAACAGCTGACAAGCCTGGATCCTTGGATATGGAATCACTATATATTACCTTTATCACATGATCAGGTTTATGAAAATTTCTGGGCTCCATGAACTATACCTATGTTATTTCTGATGCAGCTTAAATGGAAAGAAGGAATGAGATTGTATATGAATACTTTATGAGGGACACTGGAATGTCCACCCTACTTCAGCAGCTGGGTGTGAATAGTGAACAGACCAATGTCCTGGGATAGAAGCATCCTTTTTCATCCAGAAGGTCAGGCTTCTTGTCTAGAAGGGATCAATTCTTCAGGTGGAGTTTACATGAAATGTCAACCAGCCATGGGAGGTGGCCCCAGGTCTTCAGTTCTAATAAAATGTGTACTGGGGCTTAATACTGGACAAATGTTGAGAGTAGCTCTGCTCAGAAAGGGGTTTCTTATCTTCTAAAATTATTTATTGCCCAAGCAAGGGTGGAATCACAACTCTCTTTCAAAAGATGGAAAGGGATTTTTACTGTTGAAGAAGGCAGTGTGCCAGATTACCCAAATTCTTTGAACCATAAAAATGCACAGTTCTTAATTATCTCAGCAATGGCTGCCTGTGTTTCTATAAACCTTAAAAACAAGCTATGAAAACAAGGAGTGAAGTAGCTTCCAGAGCTGTTTGCAACGAACTGTTGAAGAGAGGCCTTTGTAAGCAGCTCTCCTCACTCTCAGCACTGAGTTAAAGAGTGTTTGTGAGAAGATTCTCTGCTGTAAATACATTTCCCACCATGTGTGAAAAATCAGGAGGAACCATGAAATGCTGGCTCACTATTTTGGCTCTGGTTATGCCCTAAGAGAAGATGGCACAAGTTAAATTCTCTCTTCATACACATGTGTTCTACCTCCCTTTCATATATCCTGGTATCTCACCATTAAATCCCATGTTCTGCTCTCAGCATTGAATTAAAATTCCACTCTGCTATATTTTGTCAGTTAATCTTTGGTGCTTCCAATAGTTTAGAAAATTTTCACCTAAGTTCGGGTTTAAGCTTTGCATCCATGATTGAGTGTGGGAAGATTTACAGGTCACATATGGCCAAAATGTTAACATGTCCTCGTCCAAGGGTCTTTATACTACATGTAAGTATAGGCTGAATTTCTATTTTACCTTCTCCATGAGCTATTTTATCACAGAACATTTATAGTTTAAAACTGTACATGAGAAGGTCCAATGGAAAATTCTTTCTAATTTTGAATTTTTTCTATCTCACTGATATACATTAAGAATTTATTTTAAAATTTGTGAAATTGCTTTAATAATCAGTTAACAATTGTAAAGAAATATATCCTTTATAAAAATGTATTGACAATGTTAATATCCATGATTTTTAAGGAATCAGTCACAATTCTGTTTATTTCTTTTCAGTTTGTCTTCATTGTTGAAGATGGAACCCAGGCCCTCTCACAAGCTGAGCGGTCTAGGTACCACTGATCCGTTTCCCGAGCCCCAACAGTTCTTGTGAGAGTGGTTTAGGCCACGTGATTTTTGCCCCATATACGTCTTTCCACTCATTTCCTCCATCAAAAATCTTTAAGGTCTTGCTAAGATCTTTTTCCCCTGCTGGAACTTTTCTCCCACAGCTTTTGGAAAACTTCTGACTCCTATTCCTCTCTTCACTTTAGAAGGCTCATTATTAATTTTATTTCCCCATCCCAGTGGGTTTTCTCATGGGGTTTTATTTCTGTCCCCTAGGCCACAGTTTTGCCCTCTCCTTGTCTTCTTTTCTAGTCTTCCAAGCCTTGTTCCTTCAAGGATCTTCTTTCGGAAATAGACCTCTGACTGGCCATGCTTACTGTGAATGAGAAAATGAAAACCCAGATAGTCTTCACGCCTGCTGCTGAGCAAATTTTTTCTCACAGTTCACTAAGAATTAAGTCCAGACTTTTGCCTGCGCTCTGCGTGACCTCTTCTGACCCCTGACATTCTCAGGTCTCCAATTCTGTCTTTTCTTCTATACACCAGTCACATTGTGTTTTGGATGTTTTCCAAATGTCGTGCAAATACTCTCTTTTCTATAAATTTTATCTAGAAGATAAATTTCTGTATAATCTTTTTGATATGAAAGCATGAAAACATATTTAATAAAAATTTCAGTTAACTTAAAAAGCAAATGCCAGCTTATGTTGAAAACCTCTATTTGATGGAAAGGGACTCCTGCTTCCCACAACTGACTGGATGCTCTTAAAAGCATTTTTTTTTTTAATCTAGACATTTTGAAGTTGGTCCTATACTGGGCATCATTTTTGTCTTTAATATCAGAAGGGCTTAACTTGGATTTGATTTGATTTGATTAATTATTTTCTTTAATTTCTGAGCACTTGGAATCTATGGCAGCATAGTTGCTATCATTGTCTCCTGGAGGTGTTGTTGGTTATTGTGTGACAGGGTCTTCCTGAGGAGATACAACATACAGAACACACATGCACCCATCTATTCACCCCAGAAAGAGTGTTCATGACAGATGATGTTCAATGTGGTGATCTAGTAAGTTCTTATTGGGGTTATTAATAAGGGGAGCATGGGTGAGAGGTTACTTACAAGGTGTGATAATAACTCAGGAAAGCAACAGCATTACTGAGAAGCCCACATCATGGGTGATGACTCATGAAATCAACATCCCAGGAATTCTCTGCACAGTTTACTGGTAGCTCTACAGTCTGATCATCTCTTCTCCTTCGTGGTTTAGATGGTCAGTGTCTCCTCCCTCAGCAGCTGTTTACTCCCTTTTATACTATTGTGTAGGAGACACGAGAACCTTCCAACTTTCTCCCATGCTAGACTTGAACTTTTGTTTACCACTTGCTGTCATGAGCTTCCTCCTCCCTCCTGGATGGAATGTTTCAATGTCAAGGAAACTGCCCTCAGACTCTGCTCCTGAACATTATTGGGTGTAGTATGTAGTTACTGTGGCTGGTAGCTGAGGGAGGATGTAGGACAAGTCAGGGTATCATATGGTTCAGACACAAGCACATTGAGACCACCATGCATAACCCAGAAGGCAGAATGAAGAAAAATAGAAGGTAGGTGCTGAAAGTATCTATGATCTGGATGTACCCATTTCATGATACTGAGGGGAAATAGCAGGATGAGGTGTTGAAAATGGAAGCTCGCTCTAGTCAGGTACTATGCTTTGAATTTTCTATAGTTTTATGTTGCTTTGATATCTTAGGAATTTTCCAATCTTGAACAGACTGCCTTTCTTGGAGTTAGCTAATTGGTAACAACAAATAATTTAGCTGGGAATACTTGTCTCATATATTGACCAACCAGTCCATAGTGTGTATTCTGTATGCAGCAGCTTCCTTCTTTATGTAGCTTTCCCATACCAAGATACTGTTTTGCTATCCATATGGCATCCCAGCACCACCAAGAGGTGCTATGTCCCCAGTTCAGAGTCTACTGGTTGTTGCCACACTGCTGTGTATATTGAAAGAGTTTACATGACTCAGATATGGAATGCAGTTTTGTTAAGGATTATTGTATTGAACATGTATATTATTTGTCGATAGCCTAACTGTTGGGTTTGAGCCAGATAGATAATCTGCTTTGGAGGGGGGTACGGACTGTCACAACTATCAACTCTCTTGTGGTAGTTGTAGACAACATACACACACAAAAAAAGAGTATGTGCTACTAAAACCGTAGTTTTAAAGATGGAGTTACCATGCAAATGTACCTACCAGCTAATTCCCTCCATTGTTACACAAAGATAATGATTTTAGCCCAAAGAATGCAACTTGACAGATAAGTATATGCTAGTAGCCATATATGTATGTCTACCATCCATGTGTGCATGCCATCTGCTTTTTATTATAACTATTGAAAGTAATATATGGAAAAGAAATTTCTTTTAAATATTACAATTTAAATTTAAATAATACAAATAACAAAACATATTAAAGGCATACTGTGGCTTCAATGATGGCTAATCAAATCTACTCAAGTCTTAGGAGACTCCATTACCTTTGGTTATTGACATGACCTTTTCTTTATCATATATACATGTAATAGTGTCATATGTAGTTACAGTACTGCAAGAGAAGAAAAGTAGATACATATATTCTCCAATAAAGTATTGTTCAAACTATCCAGCATACTCTAATTCATGTCTCATTGGCTAACATTCCCAACCTAAATTAAGAGATAGAAAAGGGTAAAAAGTCTGCATATTTATCATATAATAATGACTTAAATCTCCCTTGAGCTGGAGTGACCCAGATCTAGCTTTAAAGTAGACCACACAGTGTCCAATATTGGATTAATTATGATACAATTCTGTTGGACATTGACCAGACATTGAGATAAAGTAGACAAAGGAGTTTATGATATACAGCGTATAGCACTTGGATTACAATTATATTGTGGATAAGGAACTCTTTCACTACTTCACATCATTTTAGAAGATTTATTTACTTTCATGAGTGTGCATATAAATATTTTGCCTACATACATGTGTATGCACCATGTCCATGCCGGTTGAATCCCCTAGAACTAGGGTTGCAAAAGTTGTGTGCTACAGTTCGGGTACTGAAAATGTAGCCCTGGTGTTCTTCAAGAATAACAAGTTGTCTTACTCACTGAGTCATCTTTCCAGCCCTGTTAATTAAAATCTTAAGTCAGAAGAGAATAGAATACAGTCCAACATTTAACCCATTGATTATAAGGCATTTCTCTCTATTATTGAAGAAATAGGCCATCCATATGTCTGTTAAAATAGTCAATCTAACTTGCATAAAAAATAAGTGTATTTAGCAAACATTCTCTGGCAATCCATAAGGAACCTCTTAAATCAAGTAGCCATATATATGTGTGTCTACCATCCATGTATGCATGCCTTCTGGTTTTTATTATAACTATTGAAAGTAATTTATGGAAAAGCAATTTCTTTAAAATGTTGCAATTATTTACTTTAGTGCCAACAGGAATCCAGAGAACCAACTGGTTCTTCTAGCTGCAAAAATTTTCTTCCCTATACTTTACATAGGCAGGCGATTTGCCCATGGAATCACATGGGTGATGGGTAGAGAGAGATGTAACTAAAACCTGATTTTTCTGCCTTTGTATGTAGTGTTAGCTGCCTTCCAGCATGGTACTTTCATAGCAAAACAACTGCTTAAAAGATGTCATGCTATGAACTGCCATGTGGGTGCTGGGATTTAAACCCTGGTCCTTTGGAAGAACAGCCAGTACTCTTAAAGCTAAACTATCTCTCCAGATCTTTGTACACTGGTAGAAAATTAAGGATATAATTAGCTACATTTGTATATATCTTATTTATTTTTTTAATAATTTATTTTTTTATTTCTTCAAGTTACATCTCAATCACAATCCCCTCCCTACTACCCCCTCCAGTCCCACACTTCCACCCTCTTCCCCTTCAACCCCCAATCCTCTACCCTTTTCTTTTTTAGTTTAAAGTATTTCTTTTTTCCCCCAACAGCTCTCCCTTTCAGTCTAACCATTGGTTCTTTCTCTTATAACTATAAATACAATACAAAACAACAGAAATAAATAGGGCACAATTATGAGAGTTATATGGCTTAGCATACATTCCCAATGTCCAGTCCATATGTATTTGGCACCTGACTTTAACATTCTACTATCTAACCATCTCCATGAGTTTAAAGTTCTATATCTAACTTATATATTGATACAATATTAAGCTTAGCTCTGTTTAAGGTATTGTACCTATGTAATTCTTAAAAATGCAATGTGAAGTTCTAGGGCTTTTGATAGCAACTATCACATACTCTTTGGATAATTAAGAAATGGCAAACTAATAGTCATTCTAACTTGTCATTTTGTTAGGTATTTGCTTAGTGTATCACAGATGTTTTCTAAGTTAAGCAGAAATCAAGTTGCTAAGAGACAAGAAATATTTTCGTATTCAAATATATGGAGATAGGTAGGTGGTCTTCAAAAACCTCAAGAGTATAGGCCAAGTATAATATGGCATTCAAAGATGTTTTCTTAACTTAAGAATTTTTGATATTGAGACATGTCAGCTTCTGACAGCAACCCCCGTTCTACTTCAAGTAAATGATGAACATCAAAGAGTCTCCATTTGGAGATGGCTGAATTAGTGGCAAGCTTGCCACTGGATAAGAAAAAGCCCTCACTTCAACTGCAGACAGAATGCTGTCCAAAAAGGACAAAACTTGGAAGCAGGTAAGTCGACAGCCTAGCTCTGCTAAGAAAGAGTGGGCAAGTCCTTCATAATTCCTGCTTTATAATTAATGCCAGTCAGAAATACTGGGCCAAAAGGCTGAAGATAGATACTCCAATGTTATAGAAAGAAACTGGGGACTGTCCACACAGCCAGTTTTCTGTCATTTCTTCGTTTTGGAAGCTGCTTGCTCTGCACTTTCTGTTTATTCAGATATATTTATCCTTCTTATGTTTCTGATGTGGTTGAAGACTACATAGTCTCACAGTTAAGTTGTAAGTTCTTTAGGAATTAAAAGGACATTCTAGGCCTATGAAGATTTTTTTTAAGTTAGTAATGCAAGTTAGGATGGAAATTGAGTTAAGTGTAGAACTTTAAACTCATGGAGATAGAGAAATGATAGAATATTATTATTAGTTGCCAAATACATATGGACTGGACATTGGGAATGTATGTTATACCTTATAATTTTCATAATTGTTACCTAATTGTCCTTATTGTTTTATATTGTACTTATTGTTATAAGAAAAAGCATCTTTTATTGGACTAAAAGGGGGAGATATTGGGGATAAAAAGATAAACCTTAAATAAAAATATTAAAAAGATGCTATGCTTTTCAGTAGAGATGGCTCTGAATCAAGTTCTAAGACTTCCTCCCACCCTCTATCCTTCCCCCATGGATTTTATTCTTTGAGCTTCATAAGATGACAGGATTATGGTTAAATAAATACTTTCAAGTGAATGTCTGTGTCTTATGTTACTTTAAAAGAATTGGCCTTTAATATGTTGTAAGTCTGTTCAAGTAATTGTACCTTGACTCCTCCCCTTAATGCCTGATCTTGAAATTTACTTTTCTGCCAGTCATTTACACCTCTTTATATTAAAAACAAACAAATACAAATTCCTGTCCTTGTGGATCTCAACTTTCAGATATGGATAAGGCAGTAGAATGAACTAAAATAAGATGTGACTTATGATCCCCTACAAGAAGCATAATGTTCTCTATGAGCAAAGGAGATCCTAGACAGGTCATGAAATAAGCAGGCTCTGGACTTGAAGGATAATAAAGGACAAAGCAAGTAAAGAAACACGGATGTAGTTTCTATGCAAGGCTAATTGAAAATGGCTCAGACACAGGGAAGACCAAGAGATATTTGGAGAGCCACTTGCAAGTCTGGAGTTTAGGAAGACTGAAGATGTAAGGTAAGTGAGAATTGACTATAGAATCTGTTCTATGGGACAGCTAAAATATCTTCAAGCAATAAAGGTCATAAGACATTTTAAATAGTACACCAACATGTTATAATTTGTGATTTAGGGAATCAACTCTTGCTACAGAATAGAGGGAGGAGGCAGGATGGATAAGAATGAACATGGTACCATCAATCAAGGAAAGGTTTCAATAAAGAAGAAATAGTGAAATCTTTGATTAATGCAAGAGAATATGGGGTAAGCTAAGGCTGTGATAAACATAGGTGGACATAGAATTTGTTGTAGGTGATCAGCATTTTTATGTAGGAAGTGAGAAAAAGGAATCAAAGACAGCTGTTACATTTTTAGCTGATTTTCATTTTAAAAAAATGAACCGTTGACATGAAATCATAAGATTTAGACCCAACTTGTGAGGAAATGCATTCATTTTACGCACTTTGAAACCTAGCCAATGGTTAAATATATGAGGCTAGAACCAGGACATGATCTATGAGCCTAGACACAGCTTTGGGAAATTTCAGCATCAGGTAATCCATGAACAGCAAGGAGACAAGACAGAGACTATCTGAAGATCAAGAATCAGAGTTGGACAATCGTGGAGTGTAGGGCGGTAAATTTGAGGAGACAGATAAAAATGAGGCCTTAAAGAGAACTGAGAACCATATGCTAAGAAGGTGGAGGGATACCAAGGGAATATGGTATCCTTGAAACTAAGGATAGAACAAAATTGTCAAAACACTGCTGTGAGGGCAAATAAGATGAGAGCAGAAAAGGGGCCCAGGATATTTTAAGATAGATTTATTTTTATTTAGATAAGGAATGTGTAATCATTACATAAGTAGCATGAATATATATGGTAGGAATATATAATTATGTATATAGTTTGATACCCAAAATCCCTTCACCCTGGATAGCTACTGTTCAAATTTGATACATCTTTCCAGATTTTTTTCTATATGCAAATGTATACTCTGCACCAATATATAAATCTATATATATCAAAATGAGTTCATACTGTAAAATTATGGAATGATGCATATATTTGTCTATCATTCACACCCAAGGATCATGATAATCTTCACAGCAATCTGATTTTAGTGTGTGAACTGGCACGTCACATTGGTCCAATTGAATCAAGCAGCTAGGGGATCACTTGCAATTTTTGCAAGGCTAATTTTGTTGGAATGGAGGATAGAAGCCAAATTGTGGTGGGCTGGAATATGAGTAGGCAGTGAGGAAATGGAACAGGGATTATACTAACTGCCCAGGAACACACTATGAAGAAAGAGCAGAGTGTGTCAAGAGAGGAATAGAAAAAAGTGTGTGTGTGTGTGTGTGTGTGTGTGTGTGTGTGTGTGTGTGTGTG
>CAJQZJ010033615.1:1101090-1116478 GCA_907164525.1 Lophiomys imhausi | reverse complement strand
TCCTCCTCCTCCTCCTCCTCCTCCTTCTTCTCCTCTTTCTTCTTATCTTTCTCCAGGCAGTTGCCAAGATTTTCAGCTTGCCTGCTGTTTTTGTTTTGGGGTGGGGGTTGTTTTTAAATTTAACAAATTTGTCCTCAAACTTTCCTACAGTTTGTTCTTAACTTCTTTTATTAACGAGACTAAGAAACTAAGAAGTGACCTCTATTTCTCCCATGTTATCTGGCAACTACAAAAGAACTCCCAGCTCTCTCCAGTAGCACCTGGTATAGTGGAAGTCAGCAGCTCTGGATTTTTTTTTCTCTAGGGCCACATCCCAGGTTCAAGGCCATAAACTGTAAAAATCAAGATACTTACAGTTTAAAATTTATGGCCATGAGCTACTTCTTTTACTGGGTTGTGCCTCAGTTTTTCCTTTTACATTGTGAAATAGTAACACTGACATCTCATTAACCTATATTATACTTTCTGTACATTAACCTATATGTTACATTATCTACATTAAGTTATATAATACATTATCTGCATTAACCTAGTAATGAATTCTCCAGCATTGCTTCTAGGGATTGCTGAAAACTTTGAGAGGTGTTCTCTTAACATAACTTTCCCATGTTGCAATAAAGTCTGAGTTTTCAAGTTCTTGTCTTGCAAAATTTCCAGTTTCACTTATGTACAACTACTTATTTTGATGTCTTGATAAACAGGGTGAGATTCCTATAAATATTACAAAGAAGAAAATACATCACTATTACATCTATAACGATTCTATTGATTTTCAAAAGAAATCCATTATCAATAAAATGTTGCTATCCTTGTTTACCAGGTGACACACAGAAGCTTAGATAAATAAAGTGGCTTTTCCAAATGTGTGTGAAGGTTGTTATCTGCTTAATAAGCATTGGCATTATTAGTTTTTATTTTCATTCAAATCTACATATCAGAATTGGCCTGTCCTATAAAAGTTTGTGTGAAATCCACTGCTAACATTTGATGGGCTAGACTTCTTGATCTGAGTGTGAAGCTGGAGCCACATAGATGGAAAGCAAGGTGGGATAGCCACATAGGTAATTAGAAAGCAGCATGGTGATTGAAAGAAAGAAGAATGAAGAAAGGGCTTGAGACAGGAGTTCAAAGGCAATTTTCTTTTTGCAAAGGGTATTTGTAAAGGGGATTATTACAAGAAGTGTTGCATATCATTCACCTATTGAACACAGACACTGGAGCAGTTAACTTCAAGATGAATTTTGGTTTTTAAGACTCCCTCCACGGAAATAAGGGAATTGACCCTCATTACCAACATGGTTCTTTACGATTTCTGCCTCTTTTTAAAGATTTATCTTTCTATTGTGAGTGGCAAAGGACTGTTGACCCATGCTGTCTCTTCCTTACCAGTCCAAATATATCAAAATAATTACCACAAGATGGGTTGTGTGGTCACCATTTTTGCATATACAATTCTATATTTTTCTAGAAAAAAATCATCTAGGTATTAAATGGCTTGCTTGAAGCTCTTTCTTGGGTTTGTATAATGCTAATGTAGGAAGGAAGGCAACCTTGTTGTCTTGTTATTCACTTTTTAAACATTTCAGTGTTTATGTTCATTGTATATTGTACTGTTTTACACAGGACAATCCTTAAGCAAATATGTATATTGAAAATATTGTTCCCAACATGACCCGTTACTGTTCCTTTCTCATCAAACCTCCTTCTCATTAGTCCTCTTTCCCCCAAGATAGATTCATGACCCATACACATGCATGATTTTATATATCTATGTAAAACCTAGCAGTCACAATGAAACAAATTACACAGTATTTGTTACTGTTCTCAGTCTGTATTTGAAGTCCCTCTGTGAAGTAAAATAAAATTTCTTTCCATTCAAGTCAGTAAGACACAGAATTACTTCCTAGACACTCTTTTGTTGGCATAATAAACTGTGCTAATTGTGGGATGGAGACTGGAAAGATGAACGTGGCTGAGACTGCAGACTTGATGTTTTCTTTTGTGTTTGAGTAAATATAATTGGCTTAAACATAGGTGTATGATACTAGGGCTCTAGTTTCCAACTTTCTGACATCTAGTCTTGCTAGATGAGTCTGTTTTGATTATATATTTTCAATTTTTTATGGTGAAAATACATATCATTTTGAGAAAATTATTACCATTAATAAAAATAACTAATATTTCCAGAAATATTGGTACATATCCTATCCCTTGAGATATTTAATAGTGAGCTTGTGAAATACACATGATTGTGATTTTTACTTGAGGAATCTGAGGCTATTAAAGACAAAAAGGTAAGGAAGAGGTGGCATGGGCCAACAGTTTTGTCACTCATAATAGAAAGATAAAGCTTTAAAAAGAGGCAGAGGCCCCCTAGAAGGTGGGAGGGCGGGGCTGGGAAGGGGGGAAAGAGGACAATATGATGGAGATGTAACCTGAAGCAACAAATAAATAAATTTATTTATTAAAAAAAAAGAGGCAGAAGAAAAAAAGAACCATGTTGGTAGTGAGGGTCAAGTGCCTATGGATTGGACATTATTCCCAAGCTGAATACTTTCAGGTCTCTAATTCAAAAGTCTATGTGACAACATTGTCTTCACAAGCTAGTGGATAACCATCGATGGCAAAGTCTTGCTGATTTGTGATGTGTAAAATTAAATGTAGTCTATCTCAGCACAATGGTTTTTCTGAGGGTTGCCTGACCAGGCTTGCTGTAGCTGGGCATGGGAGCCTGGCTCTAGGTGTTACTTCCCTGGTCCTCCTTCCTTGACTGTCATAGCAGAATGCAGCAGCACAGGGGAATGGGGGATTTCCAGCAAGGAATGTTTACTTTAAACAGATGGCCTTGAAGTGCTGATGTTGCCAGTTCCACGCTAGGAACCTGTGGCAGAAGGGAAGAACTATATCTTAGGAATTGTTTTCTAACTTCCACAATGCACTATGGCAGTCATGAGCCTGCCACATACAGACTAATAATACCACACACATAGAATAATAATAATGATAAAATAGAAACCAAAATCCCAACATCTTCATTAAAAGCTTCTGCGTTTTGTGTTTACATATTGAAATGACCAATCATGTTTGTCAACATGATGCACCTGGGAAGAGGGAAACTCACCTGAGGAATTGCCTCCTTCAGACTGCACAGTGGGTGTACTTTGGGACATTTTCTTTATTGTTAATTGATGTATGAGTGCTCCGCCCATTAAAGGCATTGCTATTCATGAGGGATGGACCTGTTTTATGTAAGAAAAGTAGCTGACTTCCAGCCAGGAAGCCAGCCAGTAAGCAGCATTCCTATGTGGTTTCTCCTTCAGGCTCTTGACTTGAGTTTCTGACTTGAATGCCCTTGATGATGGACTATAACCTGTAATTTCACATAAATCATTTTTTTCACAAAATGTTTTTGGTCATGGTGTTTTTCACAGCAATGGAAAAACAAAACCAGGACAGCTATTTTATAAATACTGAATGTCCCAGCAGGATACTGTTCTCATCAGGAGTCAGCCATATAGAATGTGTCATGATCCAGATGTCCGGTTGTCAATTCCTGTACTAACTGTACTAACTTCTTGTAGCCATGTCCAACTCATGGCCCTCAGGTCTCATTTGTCCCAGATAATAAAGACAGCTCAACACTAAATCATAAACTATTAACTTATGGAAGCGTGGGTTTTAGGTACACTTTGATTACTTAATTATGCATTTCTCCAATGATGCTTTGTAGATGACAGCAATGTCAGAAGAGTGCATATGTCTGCTTAATTGTTCCTTTCTGTGTCCTCCTCTGCTCATTAGAACTCTAGAGGCAAAGATCAGTGGGTGAACCTAGAAGACTGTGGGCACCATGACCGCTATACAGACATTTTTTTTTTTTTACAGTTTCATGCAATTTCAACTGGCCACAGGCTTTTTCTTCAAGTGTTTCAGTAAGTAGAGTAGATATTGTATAAAGAAATAGTACTTAGAATAGCAATTCAGAGAAGTTTCTTGTAGAAAATAGCAGATGACCAGGGATAATCAATACCTGCACTGAAGGTGAAGAAAATTCTTACTTTTACCTGAGGCTCAGTGGCGAGCCCTTCTAGGTTCTCTTCAGAGGTGGTCCAATATAATCTCCAATAGCAACATCTTGGGCACAACTGTGTTTCTATTAGCAAATATGAACATACGACATATTTGGTGAGAAGACTGTGGGGTACAGGTGTGTTTCCTCTTCTTTGCTTTAACTTTATAGCTAATCATCGTGACAATGCTAAAGTTATTCTGAAGAGACATTCTTACCCCTCCCTTCTGCTACAAGACTAAGAGACAGTGGACCCCATGGAACTGGAATATTTCTAGGACTGTCCTGCTGTGAGAAGCAATATACTGAAACCTGGTGCCGACCAGAGTTGGAGCTTGATTCCTGAAAGAGACTTCACACAGTGTATACAACTTGTCAAAAGAGCTTGTAGGCAAGATTGGAGTCAAGCAATGTTAATGGGCAGGACCACATTTTGACCAGAAATATTTAGTTATGCCCACATTTTCACCTCTTTTTTAAACCTAACTCTCATATTAATAAACACAGATAAACCTGAGGTAGAGGTCACTGTGTTCTTCAGTACACCACCATAGTTTTACAATATTGAGTACACCTCCATTTTATACATTCTCTATAATTTGTGTGTTTAACCAGCTTTTTGAGGATAGGTGTTTGCTCCCAGCTTAAGACTACCAGGGACTTTAAACACTCCACTAATGACAGCATGCTTGGGAAAAGTAGCATTCACATTTCCTATTAACCAATTCATAACAGGTAAATATTTCTCATTTTTATGACTGAAATTGACCTGTGTAGCAAAGAAATGATTGAGGTTTATCCCTAAGGGGATAAATTGAGTGATCTGACAAGAAACTCTTCTTTTATGCTTGTATCCCTGTGACCTTCAGGACTGGGCTCTAACTAACTCGGCTTCGTGGCTCATAGAAAGCTTGGAGTTCTGCTCAGGAGCATTTATCTTTTCTATTTGAAGGCAGATCAGTGGATCTGAGGTGATTTTGCCAGCATTTTTGGTTCTCGCTCCAGTGATTTTTTTTTTCCTGTGTGTTATTTTATAAAGTTATATATTGGAACACGCAGAAAGAACTCTGTGTGCCTTCCTTGATCCGTCAACTTATATAACTAGCATGCCAGTCTTACAAATGAAATCTAGTTCATGTGGGTCATGGGGTATGTATATGAGGGTGTATGCAGATGTTCATATGTGTGTGCACACACATGTGGAGACAAGAAAACAACTTTGCCTTCCATTTATCTCAGATGCTGCCCTTCCCGTTTATTTATTCATTTTTAAAGCTTTGTTACTCTTATTCAAATGTGTGTGCAGCTCCACTGGTAGATATGCAGTATGCCTGTACAGGAGCCCATGGAGTGTAGAGGGCACCAGATTGCCTGGAACTGGACTTTACAGGCTGTTGTAGGATGCCTGATGTAGGTGCTGGGAACTGAATCCTGTTCTTTGCAAGAGCAGTAAACACTCTTAATCTCAGAGCTATCTCTCCATCTCACCACACAACTTGTTTATTTGTTGAGTCAGAGTCTCTCACTTTTACCTAGAGCTGAACCAAGTGAACTTGGTTGTCTGACCATCTTAGAGACTGAGGCTGAAGTCCAGAAAATGATGGAGAAAGGTGTGTGGGACCACACCCTAACGTGGACTACACAGATGGGGATGTCTCTGGTCCTCTATTTACACTTCAGCCTCACTGATCTCTTTGCCTCTCTTTATAAAATGGCCAAAAGAATCAAGTCACCTCCCCCCCACCCTGATTTTTACTATTAACTTGAGTATTTGATTGGCTTCTTGAGGACAGATGGCTGAACTAGGCTTCTTGTGGCACAGGCTCTGACACCAAGTTTGGTAAGTATATCAGGGCAAGAAAAGGGTATCAAAGCATATGCAGGAACTTCTGGCATCCTTAACCCTTCTACAGCAGGAGAAGTCCCACGCCCAGCTGCAGAATTCCCTGCCTATTGGCACTGCTTCTGGCAGTGGTGAATGAGGAAACTGTAAAGTGTCTGTAGGTTTCTGAGCACCAGCAGCAAGCAAGTGCCAGCTATTGTTGTTGTAAAGGAACCTAGTTCTAAATCTGTGTACTTGGATCGCTGTGCTCAGTTTATTTAGAACATGGCATTTGGAGAGAGATAACATGCCAGCATACTGTGTCTTTGCCATTTCTTACTTTCTTGAGCAAATTGGTTGGGTCTTTTTGCTGAACACTTAGCTAGTGGTAGGATGTAGGAGGGAGGGCTGGTAAAGAAGTATTTTGTAACTGGGTCTATTGTGGTACACTTTCTTTGTGTTGTTAATTTGATTAGGGATAATTGTCTGTGTTGATTTATAAGGATGGAATTGAGTGTTGACATTGATGCAAAGGAAGAAAGCAGACATGAACAGTTTGATTTATGGAGGTATTAAGGCAAATATTTCAGATTCAGTTTCTACAGCCTAAGGTTGCCTGTCTTGTGTTTAAATGTCAAAACATACTCAGCAATTTCTTGATGAGAAACACACCCCAGATGGAATGTATAATTTATTTTTTGAGGCCAGAGTCATATTTTGTGTTTACTTATTGGAGAATGTAGAGGAGGCTACCTCTGAGTCACTTGTTCTTAGTTGAGAGTGGGTTGACTTAGAGATAAATAGATTTATCAGACACTCATTCTGTGGGTAAGTATGTAAGTGTGCCGAGTAACTTGATTCTGGAGATAGTTGTTGACTTTCAGCCATGACTACTACATATATAATATAATCTTCCTAGTTGAGTGATGGAAACTATTGCCCATAGGCATGTGATATTATGAGGTTTGAGTTAAGAAGAAAATAGCTAAGTTGTCTTTTCCTTGGGGTCATGCATCTGGTGATCATAAGGAATATACTTTGATTAGCAGTTTTTCTTTGTACATCTCTCCACTAGCTATAATGAAACTTTCTCAATTCTCCCAGTTCTGTTTGCACTCCTGACAACATTTGTCACCCCAAGACAAAATTGTTCTCCACCTCAGCTATCTTCAGTGTCAAAGCCTAAGTTACATGAGGTCAAGATTCAAGCCTTTGTCTGCAGGTAGCAGATGAGTACATAGTAAACATTGAGTGAATGGAATGTTTCTGTACTATCAGGGTCCTGAAGTTTCTTGGATATGGGTTCAAGTGGGACACTGAGACACATTGTTGGGAGTAAGGAGTTTGTTAGCAGAGATATTCATGCCATAGACAGACAAACATAGACAGTAACATGGCAGAGGCTCTGAAGAAGGGTGAGGTCCCAGCACCAGAGACACATAGAATTGGTAAGGGCTTTGAACAAGGTAATCTTAACCAATGAGACAGAAGCTTATCTTATAGCTCTTTAAGGACAGTGGTAGTGGTTGCATATCAAGAGACTGAAGCCAGGCTCTCTGATTCCCAAGCAGCAAGCAGGGAAAAGGTGAGAAGTAGGAGGTTAGACTATCAACATTCCCATTGATGTCATCTCACTTCTCCAGGTGCCATAGTTAATCTTGTTTGTCACCTTGATATACCTGGGAAGAAGGAATCTTAATTGAAAACTTGTCCCTATCAGATAGACTCCGGTCATGTTTCTGTGGGATTTTCTTGATTTTTAATTGATGTGAGATAGTCTAGTCCACTGTGGGTGTTGCCATCCACCGGTAGGAGATCTTGGACTATATAAGAAACCTAGTAAAGAATTAATCAGGAGCAAGGCAATGGGAAGTATTCCTCTGTGGTTTCTCCTTCAAGGTCCCTCTTTGCATTCTTGTTTTGACTGTTCTTGATGATGGACTATAACATATAAGATAAAATAAACACCTCCCTCCCCAAGTTGTTTTTGGGCATAGTCTTTAGTTATAGTAATATGAAGCAAATTAGAACACCAGATGAGATATTCAGTACCTAGAAGCTTTTTACCTAGAGGTAAAAAGATATATCCAGGGTAGGTTACTTATCAGTACCTGTGAGTAAAGGTCTACTGCAGATATTGTGGCCTGAGCTGTATTCTGCTTTGAGTTCTAACATTACATTCTTACAGAGCCTGCTTGTAGTGTCCTGATACATACTAAGATGTTAAGGGATCTTCCAAAGTATTTCAGATCCAAGAATTTCACAGCAAACAGTACTGGCTGTGGTTTTCCCTTCTCTGGCTTTTCAGGGTTACCTAAACAATCTTCAAGCATCTTATAGGTTTGGAAGATATGCTCCTTTGAACTCCCCAGTCATAGTTATGTCCTTGAACATCCTTTCTAATGAATGTCATATGTTCCCACAGGGAGCATGACTTCGGCAACTTCACCTATCATTTTAAAATGGGATCCCAAAAGTTTGGAAATCCGGACACTCACGGTGGAAAGACTGTTGGAACCGCTTGTGACACAGGTAAGGGGATTGCTACTACATATGCTTCCGTGGTGAAGATTGTAGAAGTCTTTAAAGAGGATGCATCATGCCTTCGTACTGATTGCTAAGTATATATAATTTCTTCAGCTGTGGACTGTTTCATTGCCTTACATGATTTAAAGTAACTCTTAGAAACTCTTCATGAGCTTAAAACTTTTTTGAGATAATTAAAAAGAAGGGCCTTGGTGAAGGAGCCCTCATTTCCAACAATGGAATCAATGTCTAAATGAACCATTCTTCAGTCACTTTCAGATGTAAATACATAGTTAGGAAAAGCTGTTGACTGTTCCCTAGCAGTGAATATTTATTTAATTACTTTCCTCTCAGTATACTGGAGCAAACTCCATCCTGTTAACATGGGAAGTTGCTCTATTTTTGTGTTGACACTTTTCTACAAGGTGACTGTCAAGAGCACAGAATGTCATCAGGATTTTAAGTGTTGAGAATTAATGTTTAGTGTCTCATGAATCATGTCCTTTGCAATCTGAACCCTGAAGCTCCTGGAATATGAAAATGTGAACTTTTTATGATGCATTTGTGGAGATTCATTATGCCACATGAAGCTTGAGGCTTTTTTTATTGGTTTGTGCTGGATGCTTTAACAAATTACCATCTAGTTAATGGCTTCAAGCAACATAGATTGATTATTTGATGATTTTAGAGGTCAGAAATTCAAAAGTTAGGGCACTGGTGGGGCTGCATGCTTACTAGATACTTGAATAAAAAACCATGTCCTTGCTTTTTCTAGCTTTTAGAGTCCTCTGGCCTTCTGTGGCCTCTTTCTCTATATTTGAGGTCAGCAATATAGAATCTGCTTATTCCTCTCCCTGGCCTCTGCTTTATTCATGTACCTTCCCTGAGATCTATCCTCTTAGGACTCTGTTATATTGAGCCTACTCACATATACCAGAAAATCCCCTACATTCGCATGTCCTTAACCTAATTGCATCTTTAAAGTTCTTTTGCTATTTAAAGTAACATACATAGTTTCCATGGATAGAAGGATACTCTTTTGAGGGGACAGGGGCTTATCATCTGGTGTGACATCAGGTAGCCTCTGGGCCCTCCCCATGTGTGATATATTTTCATTAAGTCCCCAAATGACTGAAAGTTTCATCCATTATACCTTCAATTGCATTTCAATGTCACATTGATTTCTTTGCCTTAAACCCTCCAATCTCGTGTGACTCCTTTAGGCTTAAGTCCACTAAAGTCCTTCTGCACCTGCTTACCTGTGAGAATACCAGGCATGGGCTTCCAAAATAAATTGGCAAGAAAGGCAGGTGATCTCAGTTACAGACATTCCAGTTCCAGAAACACGGATGTACAGGAAGAAACTTTGTCAGTCTCAAGTGTATAGTTTCCTGTCAGCAAGTGCCACTGGCTGCCAAGGCCTGTGAGCAGCCCTCAGGGGCTTGAGAATCTGCCCTCGAGTCATTTCTTTTTCCATGGAGCACTGGCAATATTGCTTCTGTGCATATGTGACCCTAGTCCCTGCTATCAAAATTGAGGGATGCTGTAATTCTCCTCTTTGAGTTCTTTCCTTTAAGTACAAGCTTTTAACCATTTCATGAACCCCTTGGTTTCCCTGTGTACCTGTGATAACTCATCCTGTTAAATAATCTCCTCCAGAAAGTCTTTCTTCAATATCCCCATGTACAGGCACTGCCTCTGATGCAATGGTCAAGGGAATCCCATGCCACAAGTCCAGGCTCTTCACAGCATCCTTTGCTGACTGAGTTCTCTGATGTTGTATTCATATAAGGTACTAGAAAAAGACCATTGGATCAAACAATAGGCTGCCTTTCTTATTAAACAAGGAATGTAGAGCTTTACTATTTAGGAATGAAGCTGATATATAATAACTCTTCAGGAATGAGGTCTTCTTAGGAGAAAGACCCTTGAATTTCTGTTTGAGCCTTGAGTTGTAAAGTATTAGAAAGAAACAATAAGACCTTAAAGCCACTTAACAGAGCCTTAAATGGGAAAGGCTTACCTTTAAAACCTGGAGAATACCTTCAGTAAAAGATTAGGTATAGTGTCTCATACCTGAAATCCCGAACTCAGAAGACAGAGGCAGGCCTGATGTACACAGTGAGTTCCAGCTCAGCCAGAGTACATAAATGAGACCCTGTCTCAAAGCAAAACAAAAAAAATGACAAAATAAGGAAGGCTAGAGGTTAGCCTAAAGTGAGAGTCTGGGAATCACGGAATTAACATAAAAAGGAAGAGGACACCTGCAGAGAAAATCCTCCAACAAAGATCTAGGTGAATTGTCTGGGACTTTTGGGAAATTAAGCATCATGCAATTTAGTCTGGGATAGCTTATATGGCAAAGAACATGGAAGAGTCAGGCATGAGGTAGAACCACAAAACTGGAGCTGAAACCGCAAAACAGAACAGCTTTTGAATGGAGCTGCCAGACAGGGATTGGAGCCTAAATGGGTATCACTTGATTTCTTTTGTTTGTGAGATTGCCCCTCTTTGAGTGCCTAGGGTTTTAAGGAGGTACCAGTAAACATCCTGCAGCATCTTTTTCTGAAAAGGCAACTATTTTAATTCGGGCATCTTTTGAGGGCTGAGAATTTTACAAATTGTCAATTGTCATTTCTTTTTTTTAACCTTAATGATTCATCCTTCTGTTTACCTCTTTTAATAACGAGGTAAACCATTCTTTAATAAACAGCCTGGAGAAATGAAGCCATCCCTTCATCGCTTTCCTTAGAAATATCTTCAGTTGAATATCTATGTTCATCACTATTCTAGTTTCCACATAATTGAAGGAATCAATTCAGCTGAAACTTCTGTTACTTTGAAACAAAGTTTCCTTTTCTCCTTCTTTCCAATACCATGTTTCTTATTGCCCTCTGAGCACCTACTAATCTAATGTTGCTTTTGATGATCAGATTTCTAACAAGTCTCTTTATGATGATTTGAGTCAGTCTCCAAAATGACAAGCGCTGTTTGCACCATGATCCTGGTGTTCTGAGCTATCACCAGCAGAGGGGTTAGGAAGAATAGTTAAAAACAAAGAAGCAAACAAAACAGAACAGCACCCCCAAACCTCCTAGTAAGAAAGACAATGATGAAAATATTACATTTATTTATGTGGGCACAGGGAGGTCTGAGGAGAGCTTGTAAGAGTTAGTTCTCTCTCTCTACCTTCTGGGGTCTGGGGATAGAACTGAGATTATCAGGCTTGTTGGAAAGCACCTTAACCTGCTAAGGCATCTCACTGGCCCAATAGGTTTATTATTATTATTATTATTATTAATATTATTATCATCACTATTTTATTATTATTAATGCTCCTTATGATTTCTTCATTCATTGTCTTCCCTTAGTCCACCAGAAGACTAACAAAGCTCCCCTTTTCGAAGACACAGACTGTATTATCTTCCAGTTGCTGCTGCATGATTTACCACCATTACACCTTGTGGCTTCATGATGACAGATATATTACTTCACAGTTCTAAACTGAGAAGTCCTTATATCAGGGGTGCATTTCTTGAGGATTCTTTATAATGAAGACTCCAAAACTCTTGGTTTTACATTTATTAGTATGTGGGATCTAGCTATTTCCTTTCTTTGACACACCTTCCTCCATCCCCAGAGCCAGCAGCCTAGCACCTCCAAATAACTCCATCTGACCTCAGTCAGTTCTGAGGATCCCACCTCTTCCATTCATCTTCAACCCTCCTGCCTCTATTTTATGAGGTCCTGGTGGACCGACCAGCACGCCCCAGGATGCTCTAACCATCTGCATAACTGTCTTCACACTTAAGGTAATAAATTCATAATTTTCAGGAATCATAATTGCGATAAGTTTATGTGTAATTTGCCAAATGTTTAATGTGTGTTTTTGATTTGTTTATAAATTCGCTCTTTGATTATATGCTGACTTCATAATTAGGTTGTGGTGTGTGGATGAGAGCTGGTCCATGATCTATTGGCTAGTAGTGATAGTAATCACAAAGTAAACAATGGAACACTTTTATAATTATTGTATAAAGTCATGTTGCTTTTTAAAATAAGCACACATTTTGGCTTTAATCTTAATTTTTAATTCTAAATTATTTTTTTCATTGTGTTTTTTAAGAGGTTGTTCTCTGAGGTGTTAAGATGGGGGAAGTGGATCTTTTCTGGGAGGTACCAGTAGAAGGGTCTCTTTTATGAGATACCTTAGGAACAAGAGCAAGCTGGTCTCATGTGTTCCTCTAGGAAAGCAGGTAAAGACTGGGTAACTTCTCCTAGCCTCTTAAAGGTTTATGTGTATATAATGGAATGTTTAGCCTATGGATTAAATGCAATGAAGTACTAACACATGGTAATTAGCATCAAGCAAATGGTGAATGAATGTAGTTTTCTCTTTTCCTATTGTAATGAATACATGCATGTTCAGGTTCATACTACTTGTAAACCAATGCTGAGTAAATATTTAATTATATGATATTGTACAGAAGAATAATTGTGTTGGCTTTTAGTTTGTTTTAAATAATTTCCTTTTGAACTTAGTTAATCTCAAAACAATCACAAGATAACAATTAAAATGCTTATCATTTCTAAATATTTTTAATTCAACTACTTCAAGCTCTTCTGTGGTATAAAAATTGGTGATTTAAACATTTTTTTCTAGAAAAGACGGTAAATTGTTTGCATAATATATGTAGTACTTAGCGCTGTGTGACTTCAGAGGGATTTAGCTGTATAACTAACCATAGTATCCATGAAATACCTCCAGTGTCTGCAAGCTTTAACTTGGATGCTAGAGTGTGATAAAAATTCTTTCATGTATGTTGTTGTTAAGCTGGAAGTTTTTACATGATAGCAGAGAAAGAAGAAGTTTTAGTCCAGGAGTGAATTCTTTTTTTTTTTTAATATTTTTTCCTTTATTTTTTATTTCTTCAAGTTACATCTCAATCGCAGTCCCCTCCCTATTCCCCCTCCAGTCCCACCCTCCCAACCTCAAACCCCCATCCTCTTCCCTTTTTTTTTTTCTTTTAAGTTTAAGGTATATCTTATTTCCCCCTACAGTTTCCCCTTTCAGTCCAACAAATGGGTCTTTCTCTTGTAATAATAAATAAAATACAAAACAACAGGGGTAATTAGGCCACAGTTATGAGGGTTATATGGCTAAACGTACATTCCCAATGTCCAGTCCTTATGTATTTGGCACCTGACTTTAACATTCTACTATCTAACCATCTCCATGAGTTTAAAGTTCTATATCTGACTCAACATTCATACTAACTTGCAACACAATTTTAAAAGTATCTTCTTAGATCTATAACACTCTCTTGACTCCTAAACAACTCAAAATTAAATTATGAGACTCTAGCTATCTGTTCTTCAACCACCTCAGAGACCTGAGAGGGAAAAATATATATGATTTTATAGGAAGTACAGGGCCTGCAGCTTCCCAAACTAAGAAATGACATACCAGTGGCTGCCTGGACAGTTCCCATTTTCTCTCCATACGTTACAGCATCGATCTTCAGTAGTTTGGCCCGTTTCTCTGACAGACATTGATTGTAGAGCAGGGGTTATGAAGGACATACCTACCCTGTCTTGGCAGAGCTAGGCTGTCGACTTACCTGCTTCCAGGTTTTGTCCTTTTTGGACAGCATTCTGTCTACAGTTGGAGCAAGGGACTTTTCCTACCAAGAGATAGGCTTGTGACTAATTCAATCATCTCCCACTGGAGATTCTTTGATGCTCATCTTCTACTTGGAGGAGAATAGGGGGTGCGGTCAGGAGTTGATATGTCTTGATATAAAAATATCTAAAGTTACAAAAACATCTTTGAATGTCATATTCTGCAGATCTCTTGAGGTTTCTTAAGAGGCCCTATCTATCTCTTATATTAGGGTAAGCAGATGTTGCTTGTCTCTTAGCAGGTTTATTTCTGATTAGCTTAGCAAGTAACTATAATATGCTGTCATAGTACCTAACAGAATGACCGGAATGCATAACCGTTAGTTTGCATTTCTTAATTATCCTAAACAGTTTATGACAATTAGTAGTAAAAGGCCGAAACATCACATTTCATTTTTTTTTTCTTTACCTCCTAAACCTTCCGTCCCATTTCTCTGGGGTGGGGTGTCCTTATATAACAGTCCCTCATCTCAGTTGAGATGTCCTATGAGGGACAAGAGCGTCTTCATTCATTGGGGGTCTACGAAGCAGGACCATCAGTGAAAAGTGTTTCGTTTCCCAGGAGAGAGAACTACTAAACAAACAAACCAATAAGCAGACAATAGATAAAAAAGACTAAAAAAAAAGAAAAAAGATAACTATTATATAAAAAATTAAAAAAAATAAGAAGTCTATGTCCAAATTCCCTTTTGTGTGTTAGTTGTAGTATCGATACCTTCTACTATATAGCTAAAATCCTACTATAAGTGAATAGATGCCATATGTGTCCCTCTGAGTCTGGGTTAGTTCACTCAAGATGAGCTTTTCTAGTTCCATCCATTTGGCTGCAAATTGCATAATTTCATTGTTCCTGATAGCTGAATAATATTCCATTGTGTAGACGTACCACAGTTTTTTAACCCATTCTTCGGTTGAGGGACATCTGGGTTGTTTCCAGTTTCTAGCTATTACAAATAAGGCTGCTATAAACATAGATGAGGAAACTTCCTTCTGATTCCGTGAAGAGGCATTTGGGTTTATACCCAGAAGTGGTATGGCTGGGTCCTGAGGCAGAGCTATTCCAAGTTTTCTGAGATATCACCAGACTGACCTCCATAGTGGTTGCACAAGCCTGCATTCCCACCAGCAATGGAGTAGGGTACCCCTTTCTCCACACCCTTGCCAGCATGTGCTGTCATTTGAGTTTTTGATCCTAGCCATTGTCATCGTTTTCATGTGTTTCAGTTGTGGTGAGGTGGTTCAGGCTGGACAGAATAGCGTTGCTTTCTTTTGTTGGAGACATTTCACTC
>CAJQZJ010033615.1:1063455-1083852 GCA_907164525.1 Lophiomys imhausi | reverse complement strand
CAATGCAAAATAACAGTATAACTTACTATTGTGCTCACGGTACCTCTTCCTACTATAGTGATAACTGTGCTGGATGGGTTTTGGGATCTGAGCATACAACTTTCTATATCAACCAGACTATAAATCTGTTAGAGTTTGGATCTGAAGTGTTCCTGAAAGGAACATATGAAAAAGTCTCCATTGCCCATGTTACTGTGTTCAGAGGTAGGGGTTTAGGGAGTCATTTGATGATAAAGGTGTTTGCCCTTTTTATTGGTGTAGTCTACTAATGGACTCACTGTTCAGCAGGCTTGTGGGGAGGGTACTCCTTATTCAAGGGGGATCTCTCTGCACTTCCTACCCATTTTGAGATGAGCAGCTATGTTGCATCAAATACTGTCACCACAAATCCAGCAACAATGAAGCCATGTGACCTTGGGCTAAAGCCCCTGAGTCAGTGAGCCCAAATTGCTCTTTCCTTGTTTCAGCTTTTTTCTCAAGGTTTCTTGTCACAGCAATGGAGAATGAACATAAACCAGAAATCGTGTTGCCCCCGGAAACCTTGGCATTGTGTATTAACCGGAAACAAAGCAACAGATCCTGGCTGGCTAGCTTCTCTATTTCAAGTATTCATCACACTATAATATAGAAACCCTCTGTCCCCTTGGCTTCCCCTCTTACAGCTCAAATGATAGGATGTGTCCCTGTCTGACTCCCAGGATCCTCACCTTTCCTATTTATCCTTTGTGTAGGCTATGGATCCCTGTCTGTTGGAGACATTGGCTCCTTCCAGGAACTTGCTTGCTTGAGTCTTTCAAGACACAAGTGTACGCCATCTTCCTGGCCAAACATTCTCTGAACTACCCTGGGAAACATGATTTTTCTCAGCCCTTTGCATCTTCTCGGAAATACCCACTGGTCGTTCTTCATTTCTTTGACGAAAGGCAGTGTGCAATGAGAAATATTAGCTCTTGTATGTCTTGAAACTCTGAAATGTGCCCCACAGCACTTTCGGTTGCTATAAATGAAATATTTTCTCGGCCACCTTCATGAGCTTTCTTTCTACTGCTTGGATTTTGTTGTTTTGTCTTGTTTGGCTCAGATTTCTTTCATAGAGAGATAGCTAGAGATAGGGGGCTCATGGTAACCTGTAACTTACATGGCTTACTTTGCAGATAGTTAAGGTCTAGTAATGCACATATATAAACTAAGTAATTTGGAAAATGATTACTTGAATTACAAAACAATGTTTCTTTCCCTTCGGAATAATAGTTGTAATTTACTTTCAACACCATGTTTCCCTGATGTATTAAAATACAGTTCACCCTCCTTTAAAAACTTGGTTTTACACCTACAAAATAATGCATTGGGCAAATATAATACAAGTGTTTGTTTTCAGATGATCACAGTCCCCAGGCCATAGCTGGTTAAGAGATAGTGCTGATGTTGTGTGTTAATAAAAACCCCACTGATGTGTGAGCTGACCTTCATTCCTGATGTTTATGACATTTCCCTCCCTGTAAAGTCCCCAAGCACTTTCTTTCCTTTGCACAGTCACATTCCCTGCTCTGGAGCCTTCCAGCACCTGAGCATGCAGTTGTAACTCCTTTATTCCTTTCCAACAGGCAATGGACAGGAAGGAAGAGACAGTGCTCAGTCTCTCCTCATCCTTAGATCAAGCAGATAACCATGTGAACAGCTGTCCATCTCTTCTCCCACCCAGGATTCATGACAAAAACGATCATCTTCAGATATCCCATCCCTGCTCTCACATCCAAGTTAATACTGGAAATGTAGCTATTTCTATACTAACTGCTAAAAGCTGGGCTGGAAATTTATCCAGAGACCATCTGAGGAACCTGAGATATTTTGCAACCAATTTAGGAATAGCTATAAGCAGCAAGAACAAGAATGTGATACTAAACTGCATTTGTCCTTTGGAAACTTTGGTTTTGTTCTTAGTTTTAGACAGGCCTTTATTAGCATTTGGCAGGCACCTTAACTTGGAAGTTCCTGGATTTGTTGTTGGTTTAAACTAGCCAGCACATGAAGGAAACAGAAAATCTCAGGGATTTAGAGATTTGCCTCTCTCAGGATGGCTCTCCTTCATGAATATTTATGCTTTAGATCCTTATAATTCCTTTGTACTGAAGAGGTAGGCTTTTCTGGTGTTATTTTTAGTTTGAGACCAATCAACATAGACACTTGCTGGTGCACATGTTCCTGCTCCACTATTGTCCTCCCATGAAGGGATGGGGCAGTTCTCAGGTCAGTACACTACTAACCTGTCTTGGCTCTCAAGTGATAAGAGGTTACAGAAGGGAAGAATCAGTACTACTGAGGAGGTAGCTCAATAGTTAGCAGGCTGTGCTCATCTTAAAGAGAGCCAGAGTTTGGTACTCAGCACTATGTCAGATGATTTTTTTTAATTAAGATTTTTTTCATTAATTTATTTTTATTCACTTTACATCTCAATCACAGACCCCTCTCTCCACTCCTCCCAGTCTTTACCTCTCACTCCTTCTCCCCATTCTTCTCTCTCCTCCTTAGAGAAGGAGCCCCTCCACCCCAAGTACCAAACAACCCTGGTAGCAGCAAGACTAGGTGAAATCCTCTCCCATTGAGGCAAGACAAGGTAGCCCAGATAGGGGGAAGGGATCAAAGACAGGTTGCAGGCCAAGTCAGAGACTGTCACACTCTAATTGTTACAGGACCCACATGAAGACCAAGCTGCCCAGCAGCTACATATGTGTAGAGGTCCAGTCCATGCATGCTATTTGGTTGGTGGTTCAGTCTCTATGAACTTCCATTGGCCTAGTTAGTTTTCTCTATAGATCTTTTTGTGGTGTCCTTGACCCCTCCAGCTAACTCAATCCTTCCCCCTACTCTTCCACAAGAGCTCCCTGAGTTTCAACTAATGTTTGGCTGTGGGTCTTGAAATCTGTTTACATCAACTGCTGGATGAAACCTCTGACAAGACAGTTATGCCAGGCTCCTGTCTGCAAGCATAGCAGAGTATCATTAATAGTGTGAGGGGTTGGGTCTCTCCCATGAGGTGGGTCTCAAGGTAGGCCAATCATTGGTTGGCTATTCCTCAGTCTCTGCTCTATCTTTATCCCTGCGCTCCTTGTAGGGAGGGTAAATTTTGGATCAAAGTTTTTGTGGGTAGATTGGTATTCCTACCCCTCCATTGGAAGTCCTGTCTGGCTACAGGAGGTGGCCACTTCAGTCTCCAAATCCCCTCTGCTAGGAGTCTCAGCTAGGGTCACCCTCATACCCTCCCAAGAACCTTCCCCTTCCCAAGTCTCCAGCTTGTCCCAGAGATGACCCTCATGGATTCCCTTCTCTCTCACAGTCCTCTCACTCCCTACCCCTGCTTTTCCCACACCTGATCTCCACTTTCCTTCCATCCCAACTCCTGTCTCCCACTCAGTTCCCTCTCTCCATCCACTTCCAATGTCTATTTTATTTCCCCTTCCAAGTGAGATTCAAGCATCCTCCCTTGGGCCCTCCTACTTGCTTAGCTTCTTTGGGTCTGTTGATTGTATATGGTTATCTTGTACTCTATGGCTTATATTCACTTATAAGTGAGTACATAGCATGTGTGTCTTTCTGGGTCTGGGTTAACTCACTCAGGATGAGCTTTTCTAGTTCTATCCATTTGTCTGCAAATTTCATAGGTGAGTAATATTCCATTGTGTAAATGTACCACAGTTTTTGTTTGTTTGTTTGTTTGTTTGTTTTTATCCATTCTTCGGTTGAGGAGCATCTGGGTTGTTTCCAGTTTCTGACTATTATGAGTAAAGCTGCTATGAATATAGTTGAGCAAATGTCCTTGAGTATATGTCCAGGAGTGGTATAGCTGTGTCTTGAGGTAGAACTACTCTCAGATTTCTGAGAAAGCACCAGATTAATTTCCAAAGTAGTTGTACAAGTTTGCATTGTCACCAGTAGTGGAGGAATGTTCTTCTTGCTCCACATCCTCAACAGCATGTGCTGTAACTTGAGATTTTGAACTTAGCAATTCTGACAGGTGTAAGATGGAATCTCAGAGTCATTTTGATTTGCATTTCCATGATGATTAGGGTTGTTGAAAATTTCTTTAGGTGCTTCTTGGCCATTATTTTTTGATTGGATAATTTGGTTTGTTGGTATTTAATTTTTTGAGTTCTTTCTAAAATTTGGATATTATCCCTGTCTGATGTGGGGTTGGTGAAGATCTTTTCCCAATCTCTGGGATTCCATTGTTTTCTATTGACACTGTACTTTGCCTTACAAAATCTTTTCAGTTTCATGAGGTCCCACTTATTAATTGTTGACCTTAATGTGTAAGCTATTGATAGTCTCTTCAGTATGTTGTCTCCTGTACCAATGAGTTCAAGCCTTTTCCCCATTTTCTCTTCTATTAGATTCAGTCTGCCTGGTTTTATGTTGAAGTCTTTGATCCACTTGGGTGTGAGTTTTGTGCAAGGTGATAAATATGTGTCTCTTTGCATTCTTCTACATGTAGACTTCCAGTTTGTCCAGCACCATTTGCTGAAGATGCCTTTAGCCACCTGGTTGTCCCTGGTGTTGGCTGGATGTTCCTGCCAACAGGACTCCTTAAGGAGGCAGGAAGAGCCTTGGGACTGGGTGTTCCTGGGGTCCTACAGGACTGGATGTTCCTGGGGACCTGACAGGCTCCTAGGGGAATGTGATGGAACTGTGATGGGGGGTAGTGGGCAGTATGCAGTTCACTTCTGCTGGTTGTGCCTCAGATGGATGAGACAAGCAGGGGAAAAAGGCAGGTCAGATGACTTCTTAGTTGATATTTCTATTGTTATGATGAAACCCTATGACTAAAAACAACTTGAGGAAGGGAAGGGTTTGTTTTGTGTATACTTCCACATCATTGCTCATCATCTAAGAAAGGTAGAATAGGAACCTGGAGGCAGAAGCTGATGCAGGATACATGAAGAAATGTTGCTTAGTGGCTTTCTCATCATGGCTTGCTCAGCCTGCTTTCTTATAGAACCCAGGGCCAACAACCACAAGGGGCTTGGCCCTCCAACATCAATCACTAATTAAGAATATGCTTATAGACTTACACCATGGTCGTACGGAGAAATTTTCTCAAATAAGGTTCCCTATTCTCACATAACTCTAGCTTGTGTCAAATTGGCATAAAAAACTAGTTAGGACATCTCCCAACCACCTGTAACTCCAGACCTATGGAATCCCACACACCCCTGAACTCACACACACACACACACACACACACACACACACACACACACACGCACACACACACACACACACACACACACAGATATACACACACACAAACACACACAAACACACACACACACAAACACACATACACACATACACACACACACAAACACACACACACACATACACACACACAGATATACACACACACAAACACACACACACACACATACACACACACACAAACACACACACACATACACACACGCAAACACACACACATACACACACACACAGATACACACACACACACAAAAACACATACGGGGGGGGGATAAGAAACTGTTTATATAAAGTGACTATAATTCCTGGAATGCACTGTCATTTTATTGGGATTCCTACCAGCTTAGAAATGGCACTTTTCCTTTCATAACCTTGTGAGTCTTAAACTATAGGAAGAACATTGCGTTTTTCAGGGTTCACAGAGAAGGAGCCATCTATATTGTGTTACAGTTTTCGGAACAGTGCTAGGGAAAGTTGATATTAGGATATTGCTGATGTAGCAATTTCCCCTAAAATTGTTTTTGGGATGCAGAGACTCAACATAAATATGGTGCATCATTACCACTGATACTATTGTTTCCCTCTTCTTCCTCCTCCTCTTCATCTTTCACCTCATATATTAGTTGCTTTTAGAATTGCCATAGCAAAAATTCCAGGCAAAGCAACGTGAGAAAGAAACTTTGTTTTGACCCACTCTTTGAAAGGGTACAGCTTGTCATGATAAGAAAGGTATGTGGAAAGCAGAATGAAGCAGCTGGTCATGCTGTGTCCAGGGTCAGAATGTGGGTGGCTTTGTTTTTATGCAGTTTGAGATCTCCAGTTATGGAGTAGCACCACCCACAGCTACAGCCCTTCCACTGTAACTGGAAATTCCCTCACTGTCATCTCTTAGCTGATTGGCCATCCTGTCAAGCTCACAATGTTGGCCTTCCTACCCTGAAACTAGATAATCTGATTTGCAATCAGGGCAAGGATTTCCAATTGTGGAAACACTCAGCTTCCCTTCTCAATAGCTGCCCCAGGCCACATCTGGCACTTCAGGTTGTGTGGGACTTCAAGAAGACAACAGAAGACTGGGAAATTAATTTGCTCTTGAAAACAACGTTCACTTCCCCAAGGTGACAGATCATCTGTCACCTTGAATACTTTTTATCATATTTTTAGAGATTATTTTTTTCTTTCTCCTACACTCAGAGTACAGACCTTGAGGGCATACATTCTGAGGACTTCCCTCTGCTTCGAATTTGCCTTCCTTCCTTGTATTAGTGGGACTGTAAGATCTCAGCAGCAGAGCTCCTAGACACACCGCTGTGGGCATGATAGGGGCATCTGCCATTTCGTGGCTCTGGATTTCTACATCCGTTACCAGAGCTTCCTGTTCCCTTGTCCAGGCCTGTGTAGGTGATGGCAGTCACAGTGCAAGACACCCTCGGATTTTGTAAAAGTCAAATGAGGTAAACTCAAAGGACAGGATCTTTAGATGAGTGTCCATGAATATTATGAATGCATTATTAACAAAATGATGTGTGTAAGAGACAATTGGGACAGGTCAGCTTCAAAATTCTTTGCCAGTTAAGGTGCTGGTTGCCAAGCCTGATGACCTGGCTTTGATCTCTAGGAGAGGACTGATTCCCACAAAGTGTCCTATGGCCTCCACACTTACACCACTGCTAAATAAACTTAAAAATATCTTTGCCTGAGACTTCTGGCCTATTTCTTGTGAAAGCCTCACAGGATATAATGACATTGTAACATAACCTTTGTTTATCACTGAACTTGTTATTATATACCATGGTTTGTATTCAAATGAGGAGACCCACTATGTGTAGATGAGGTGGCATGCAAAATGGAAAAAAATGAACTTTTTTAGATGGTAAAAAAAGAATAGATACTGTGGGGGATCTCATCGTGCCACAGGATAACTGTGTGGCTATTTGTTTAGACTATTGTGTCAAATTTCAAAGCGAGATCTCTATGAAGATGATCTATTTGAATAGCCTATTTCAGGGTTTATTTTCTAATAATGCAAACAAAAAGGCTATCACTGTTATATCTTAAAAGATAAAGATGAACACATTCAAGTGTTTACACCATGAATGTCTCTCGGTTCTTATCTACTTGCTGTTTGTCTTATGAAGCATCGTCTTTTTTTTTTTTTTTAAGATAATCTCTACAGGATGAACATGTATACCTAAGCATTTGTATGAAATTTATGAACCTAAAAGTGCTTAGACTGAAGTGATCTGGTTCCATTCTTGTGGCACGTCTAAACACACATAAAGCCTGAGCCAAAAAACCATAAGGCTTTTAACATTTCAAAACATATAACATAAAGAAAACATATGAAACGGCTCCAAGTGTCTGGATTTACAAACGAGTCACAAAGTCGAAGGGAGAAAATCCCTGTGTAGACTCACATGTGAATCCTCATTAGGTTTTATTAGGGATGGATTGAATAATTTTTACAATTGCTTACAAAGCCTGCACTTATGAGTTTGGGTTTGTTTTTGATATAAGAAAGGATAGGTAGAAAAATAAATTTCTGATTTTTTATTTCTGATTTACATCTTTATAAATTGTCCTTACTGCTTCTGGATGTGCCTAAGCCTCCAGGGGAAAAACTCTATGTGTTTGCTAGTAAGAAAAACTACTTTTCTTCTAAAATACAGGTATTATTTTATTTGTTTTAAACTCACATATACTTGTTAGAAAAGATTATGGAAATTAAATTGAACAGAATATACAGTACACATTGATGTGTAAACTTCAGACTTAAGTCTCTGTAAATTGATGGCATTTGGAATGACCTGTCAGCTCTTTGCTATTTACAGATTGTATTGTTGCTTCACTGAATTGTAGGGGACAATTCAGCTCTCAAATCCAATCTCCTTTGTTCAGTTAAACCCTAGTTCACATGTCTTATTTACCTTGGGAACAACTTCACACATACTTGAAGTACTTTGGTCTTGGTGATCTCTTGGTCAACATGGAAAGACTGTAATTCCAATAGGAGATTTCTCTCCTTAGACTCCTGTTAAAAACAGTATGCAGGATGGTTATTTTTCATTATAGTGTTATGACTGAAGCCTATAGAAATTGTAGCAGCATATTTTGTTCTGTCTTAGCTTCTGTGCAACAATTAGTTTTCGGGATACATCATATGATAATTTGAGGTTCCAGTATAACTTAAGAATAGATACATACTATCCTCTTTGGCTTAGAAGTGGTGATTGTATTAAACATAACAGTTCCCAAGGACTACTTCAGGGAATGGTACATGAACAGTTTTCTTCCTAAAGTATTAAAAAAAAAAAATCACTGGCATATATGAGCCACAAAATGCTTGCTCCCAAATTGCTGAGTGTCTCCACTTCCCAGGGGCCCTCTCTTTGCCATCTCAGTTTCCCTCTGTCTATTTCCATCTAATGGCTGACCTTTGGGGTTGAATTACATGCAGGCTACAGAGATTCTTACTGGCTCTAGTACTTAGAGAAGCTGACAGACAAAACAGACCCATGCAAGGCAGGGAAGTCACTTAGGTGGATTTGGGAAAGGAAGAAGCAGTCCTGGGGTTTAAGAAGCACTTTGATGTTTTTCAACTGTGGCACATCACTCAAAGGTCTGTTTCTGCTTGGCAGAAAACAGAAGGTGGCCATGAAAATATGACCTGCTGCTGCAGCAAAAATGTTATCTTTCAAGCATTGTCCCTCTGGGCTAATCTTTCCTCCACACCACTTAAGAAGCAGGAACAAGCTGAATGCACTTGCAGCAATCCAGGTAGCACTCAACACTGGGCAGGACTGTGTGAGGACTTAAAGTCAGGTTGATGAGAAAATATGAGTGTACTGAGTCTGGAAAGGAACATGTCAAATTAGGGCTACCTTACAATAAATAAGTTCCAAAGTTTTCTTGATGGACAAAGACTAAATGCTCTTAAATCATTAGTTATGCATATTTAATGCAGTACCAGCTCCTTGTTTTCCTCTCTGCCCCTCCAGATTTCCCTTTCTGTTCTCATATTTTTGTTTCTTTCCTTCCTTCTTACCTCTGTCTTGATTGCTTGTTCAGGACAGGGTTTCACAGGACATCTCAAGCTGACCTTAAAATGGTTGTGTTCTTGAGGGTATCCTGAAACTCACCACATAAACCTCCAAGACTGGCCTTGAATAGAGCAAAATGGAGGAATCATCACCACACCCAGCTTCTATGCCATCTAATACTTTCTGTTCCTTCTGTTGCTACTTTCTGTTCTTGTATAAATTACATGATAGAACATTCAAAATAAAGTCTAATCTCAAATTATTAAGTGGATAGTTCAACCTAACAGTTTTTGATTTGTAACTTGAAAGAAAAACCATTTTTATTATGATTATATGGTCGTGAATGATAATAATGCATGATAATAATACCCAAATCATATGTTGCTTTTATATAGATTTGAAAAGACTGTGAATGACATTGTTTCCCTTTTTTTTTTTTCTCTATGTGTTTGGCATTTTTGTATATAGGAAGGCTACTGATACTTTTATGTATGAATTTTCTACACTTGTACTTTTCTGAATATGTTTATCAGCAGTAAGAGTTTTATCATGGAGTCTTTAAGGTCCTTCATGGACAAAATCATGTCATCTACACATAAGAATACATTGACTTCTTTCTTTCCTACCTGTACCCCCTTTATCTCCTTCACATGTTTTATTGCTTTAGCTAAGACATTATGTAGTAGATTGAACAGGAATAGGGACTCTGGATATCACTGTCTTATTCCTGATTTTATTAAAGATATTTGAGCAATATTATAGTTAAGGGCTATTGAAAGCTTGACATGACAGAAAATCTTTTATTTGAGGCTTTTATGTTTATTTATGAAGCAAAGTTATTAGTTTGACTGTTTACTGTACTTTATTGAATTATTTGAAAAGCAAACTGGAAAAATAATAATAATGATAACTCTGTTAGATAAAATAACTATTTTAGATAAACTTCATGAGGGAATATTGGCCACAGTCCATTGTTCTGTTTTCCTTTCTTTGGGTTAGTGAAAAAATTGAGGGTTTGTTGCAGATAGCTCTAAATGCTTTGCTCTCCATCTCCCATCTGAGCTGACCTTTTATTTAACCTTTTGGGGCTCAATTTCTCCTGAGCCTGGGGGACAAAATTAATGCTGACAGAGGAGAATGTGTATGACTTCCCCAAAGTACATTGCTTTTCTCCTTTTCTTCCAAGTTTTCAGCCTGAGAGTGCTTTGTTTCTTAGGCTGTGACCAACGGGATGCATACAAACAGGAACCTTGATGTTAAATTTGACTTTCTTCAATTAAATATAATTATTTATGTTAATGTAGTCTTTAAAGACACTTCTTTAGCAAAGGCGTTTCTGGGAAATTTTGATATTCTATTGGAAATAAACAATGCATAATTTTAGACTGTTTACTTCATTCGCTTATATATCAACTTATGTGCCATTAAAATAGGAATAAAATATCTGAACTTATGATATTATAGCCAAATAAAAGTTACAAAAACAGCATTCTTGAAGATTGACATCTTAGTTTGGCTGGAGTACTTTCACATTGTGATCTGGTTATACTGACAGATTTTTAATGGCGATGGTCATTTGCTTCTCCTTAATGGTGCTAAAGTCATCATTCTCAACCTCCTAATGCTGCTACCCTTTAATATAGTTCCTCATGTTGTGGTGCCCTCCAACCATAAAATTATTTCATTGTTACTTTATAATTGCAATTTTCTACTGCTATGAATTGTGATGTAAATATCTGATAGGCAGCATACCTGACATGCAACACCACCAAGGGAGTTGAGATCCACAGATTGATGAGCACTGTTTTAGAGTGAGGAGTTTCTACCTACTAAGGTAAACATACAACTTCAAGATGTGGATTCCACATTTATCTCTAGTCACCATCCTTAGATAAGTTACAAAACTGTTGTACACAATGCTTCTGCGCATTCCCAGAATGAGGAATGAGCAGAAAGCTGGGAAATATACCCTGTGTTGGGCAAACACATAAGCAGCCAAACCTTAGTTGCTCTAAGCAAGATAGAAAGAAATGTACACAAAGGGACAGTTAGCATTTCTTATAGAAAGGTCTATAATAAGTAGGAATTAGGCAAGAGATACAGGGGTTACCAAGACTGTTCAAGAAAACTTGCAGCATGGGGTGACTAGTGAAATGCCAACAGGTCATTTGTGAAGCAGCTTTGCAAACTTAGTGAGAGGGAAAGTGTAAAGAAGTGTAAAGTACTGACCACAGCAGGGGAAGAGCAGAGTGTTGACCATGGCAGAGGATGCTCAGAATACTGATGAGTACACAAAATTCACAGAGTACTGACAGCTGCAGTGCCACATTCGAGGTAGGCTGATGCTTTCCCATGTAGGTGGGGACCTGGAGAGGGAAGCCACTCTCCAGTGAGGTCATGATCAGAGGGCAAATGAAACTTAAAATTCTACAAGGAAAGCATGAGAATGAAGATGGCCAGTTTAAGTTTGTAGAAACTTAATGTGGTGGGTTGGTACATCACAGCTCAAGTCCTGACGGAATATGCAGCATTAAGAGTTAAGCATGAAGAACATAGTGCCTTGCTCAGTGCTAATGGGATGGACTTGATTCTGTAGGTGAGAAGAATCGATTTAAGAGTGTGTGTTATGGCAAAAGATGAATTTTGCTCAGGATTTCAGTCCTATCCTGAGTTACAGCTCACATGCTTATGCTTGGAACCATAAGTAGTAGGCTTGGAATATCAAAACTTGCTCAGTATTTCACAATCAAGATAAAGAATTTACATTGTAGTTTATTTTAGCTTACTTTCAATATTTCAGGTGTAATACTTTATGTAGTGATTGACACTTGAATTTCTACCACACTATAGTCATCTTGACTGAATTAGGGTATGCTTAAAATGGAGTAATACCATGTCTTCATTCTACAATGACCATAAAATAGTCTAGTTTATTAGTATTAAAAATGGACTGAATAACGGTATGGGAGACACAGGTAAGATAGCAAAAATAAAAGGTGCCATTAATCAAACAGTCAACCCACAAATGACATGAAATTGAAACTTTGAAACTGGCTCATGCTGATGGGTAAGATTTCAAGACAGAGAGCTGCCTAGTAGTTTCTTTAGGACTTTGCTAACTTCCCATACCTTATAGTTTCTGATAGTATGACTGTCTCAAGTTGAAAGTTATTCCTATTTTCTGAATTTTGCGGAGTTACAAAAGAATAAATATTACATAGGAAAATATCTTAGAAAGCATCCCATTTAAAAATGTGAGGAACACAGTGGTTCTGCCCAGAAGGAATGTTCCTATCACCTTAATGAACTTGGGTTGCTCTTCAGGCAATATGAAATCAAATATAGTCAAACACAGATTCCTTGAGAGAAATTACTATAACCTACCCTAAAAACAGTCATTTCAGTATAATCCTTAGCTTTTCTGTTCACAAACAGACTCATATGGGAACAAGAAGGTCACCTAACTAGCCTGGAGTCAAGTGCCCTGTGAAGAGATGCTCTTGTCTGGCTTCAAATCCCAATGGTAGTTTTCCCTACTAAATTTCAGTTAAACTTTCCAAAGTCATACGCATTGAAGTATGTTCATGTGTAAATTCTTAGGGCCATATTAGGCTCTAAAGCTTATAAATAGGCAAAATAGAATAGCCAAAAAATAGGCAAAACAGAATTTGGGTTAAAATGAACATGTAAGTATAGTATCTAACAGGTTCAAGAAGGTAGAAGACGTAATTTGGTGGTACTTTATTTACATCCTGAGCTAACTTGTCTTGGTAGAGTTTAGTTTTATGTTCACTGGACAAAGAGCACAGACTGGGATTCCTCGAAGCTGTGTGCCCCCTCTTCTGCTTTCCTTTCAATGCTTTTATCACTCACCATACCTCATGAACTCCATGTACATGTGGGATGGTGGTTGCAGTGTTCCTGAAGGCTAAACTGCAGAGAATTGGTTGGACTGAGACGCTCTTACAAGAAATAACTGGAGCAGCTGTATGGGGTGTGGGAAAACTGAGTGTGTTGTGATCTAGCAAATAAAATAATAATAATAAAACAAACTAAATGCTGAATTGAAGGGAAGCAGTCAGCTTGAATTATATATGTCACACATGCCTCTTTCCTTACAGTTACTGGCAAACACTACTGTATCCTTTGTTAAAGAATCTCCAACCCAGACTGGAACTGACTTAAAGTCTAGATTATCCTTGCAAAAGGGAAGCAAATAAAAGACCAATTTAAGATTGTATTAGTCACTATGAGCAAATATAAATGTCAGTCACCAGAAGGTGACAGCATATTGCCTTTGACAGTTTGAATGTATTTTGAAAAGAAAAGCAAGATAAAACAAAATGGACAGTTTCCATATAAAATTTCATTGGCTCTGTGTAGGCTCACAGGGCATAATCCGTGCTAGCTCTACAAACAAACTCTAAATGGAGATTGTAATTTAACATAGTCCCAGGAGAGTAGTAAAGTACTCAACGAGTAGAAAAAAATTCTGGAAATATGGAGCTTCATATCATGTCTTACATAATTTCTACAGATTAATTTCAAGAAATATGTGCATAAGGCAAAGAGGATACCACAAGTGAGTACCATAGAACAGACAAATGCACAGAAGAATCACACCCAGAGGTGTATGGAGATTGGTGTTATCAGACATAAAAATAAAATAATAATGTTGGTGCTATGTCTTGGAATTACCAGGAACTATAAAATGTTAGCAATAAAAGATATTAAAAATAAAATGAGAGTAAAATTAAACCAAATAAATATTAGAAATTAAGTACATATATTATATGTGTGTATGTAAATCACTATATATCTACAGTGGTTTAAATTAAAAATTTAAGGAAAATGATGTAAATCTGGTTCTAAATGGAAGAAATTAATTGTGTGGGATGAATTTTCTCAATAAAGAATACTAAAATATTAATAAAAAATAATCCTAATTGCTCCTCCACAAATAAAACATTCCAAGTGAGCAAAACTGTGAAAGAACAGGATTCAGAAAAGGAAAACAATTAACAGGAGTTACAATTTTCCGATTTAATGCAATCAGCAAAGCAACGTGAAGCTGGAGAGAGTCTCTGGCAGCCCCTTTGATCTAAGAGGGTGGAAATTGGAGTTCATGAGCAGAGTGCCTAGAAGACCCCAACATGCACTGACGCATGCAAAGAGCCCCAAATACCATGTTGGGAAATAACTGTTTTCTCAACAGAGATCCCAAGACCTGTGGATTCAGTAAGGTCCCAGCACGCACCAAGGCAGACGAATGTCTGTTCCATGAGCTTTGAGGTCTTTGCCAGAAGAATTCAACGTTCATTCACATCCATCTTTGCAGGACTAACACTAGCTAGAAGGACCTGACATCCTCAACACAATACAGAGCTGTGTCATTTACCTTTAATAGTCATGTCTGAAATATCTTATTTCCTTCATCTTGGTGGATGGATTTAGAGTATTAGAACCACGTGGAAGGCTGGATGAGGCGGCTTAGTGGGTGAAGGTAGTAAGGCCACTAAGCCTGGTGATCTGAGAAAGGGCTTCCTGCATTATTCCCTGACTTTTGTATCCAGATGGCATGAATGTACATAGAAGCATGTGTGCACATAAACACATGCTAAATAAAAAGCCACTTAAACATAAAGGTTCACATAAGGAAGTGGAAGAAATTCATGATGGTTTTTGGCGTATTCTTGGAAATCTCATGTCTGGATTTGTTAAGCTGGATTAATAAAACTATCTGGAGGCATGGTCAGAATCACATGAAATGGAAATAGGTAGATAAAGCCGTGTTTGAAAAATACAATTAGACACTATGCAGAGTTGTGTCTTGGATTTTGGAATGGTTAAAACATAACACAAGATTCCACAGAATCAGGGTGACTGTGGCCTCATAGAATGAGTTTGGCACTATTCTTTCAGATTCTATTTTGTGAAAGAGTTTGAAAAGTATTGGTGTTAGCTCTTCTTTGAAGGTCCAGTAGAATTCCGTGCTAAAGTCATCTGGCCCTGGGATTTTTTGGTTGGGAGATTTTTAATGACTGTTTCTATTTCCTTAGGGTTATAGGGCTGTTTAATCTGTTTATCTGATCTTGATTTAGCTTCGGTAGGTGGAATCTATCAAGAAAATTGTCCATTTCACTTAAGTTTTCAAATTTGGTGGAGTATAGATTTTTAAAGTAGGATCCAAATATTCTCTGGATTTCCTCAATGTCTGTTGTTATTTCTCCCTTTTCATTTCTGATTTTGTTGATTTGTGTTTTCTCCCTCTGTCTTTTAGTTAATTTGGCTAAGGGTCTGTCTATTTTGTTGATTTTCTCGAAGAACCAACTCTTGGTTTCATTGATTCTTTGTATAGTTCTTTTTGTTTCTAAGTTATTGATTTCAGCCCTAAGTTTGATGATCTCCTGCCTTCTGCTCCTCTTGGGAGTGTTTGCTTATTTTTTTTTCCAATTCACCCAAAATTAATTCAAAAAAATCAGAAGCCCTTCTTTATATAACAAACAAATGGGCTGAGAAAGAAATAAGGGAAACAACGCCCTTCACAATAGCCACAAACAATATAAAATACCTGGGGGTAACTCTAACCAAGCAAGTAAAGGACCTGTACAACAAGAACTTCAAGCCCTTGAAGAAAGAAATGGAAGAGGCCTTTAGAAGATGGAAAGATCTCCCATGCTCATGGATAGGTAGGATCAACATAATAAAAATGGCCATCCTACCAAAAGCAATATATAGATTCAATGCAATTCCTATCAAAATACCAACACAATTTTTATAGACTTGGAAAGAGCTGGTCTCAATTTCATATGGAACAACAAAAAGCCCAGAATAGCTAAATCAATCCTGTACAACAAAAAAAAATCTGGAGGTAGCACCAGCACAAATTTCAAACTGTACTACAGAGCAATAGTTGTAAAAACAGCATGGTATTGGTATAGAAACAGACCAATAGATCAATGGAATCGAATTGAAGATCCAGAAATAGACCCACACAGTTATGGCCACCTAATTTTTGACAAAGAAGCCAAAACGGCACAATGGAAGAAGGACAGCATCTTCAACAAATGGTGCTGGTCCAACTGGATGTCTACTTGTAAAAGAATGAAATTAGACCCATACTTATCACCTTGTACAAAACTTAAGTCCAAGTGGATCAAAGACCTTAACATAAGGCCGGTCACACTAAATCTACTAGAAGAAAAAGTGGGAGAAACCCTCAAACTCATTGGCACAGATGACAACTTCCTGAAGAGAACACCAACAGCTCAGGACCTGAGATCAACAAACAATAAATGGGACCTCATGAAACTGAAAAGCTTCTGTAAGGCAAAAGATACTGTCAATCGAGCAAAATGGCAGCCTACAGACTGGGAGAAAATCTTCACCAACCCCACATCTGACAGAGGGCTAATATCCAAAATACAAAGAACTCAAGAAATTAAATGCCAAGAAACCAAATAATCTAATCAAAAAATGGGGGACAGAGCTAAATAGAGAATTCACAAAGGAGGAATCCCTAATGGCTGAGAGACACCTGAAGAAATGCTCAGCATCCTTAATCATCAGAGAAATGCAACTCAAGACGACTCTGAGATTCCATCTCACACCTGTCAGAATGGCTAAGATCAAAAGCTCAAATGACCGCACATGCTGGCAAGGGTGTGGAGAAAGGGGTACCCTACTCCATTGCTGGTGGGAGTGCAGGCTTGTACAACCACTATGGAGGTCAGTCTGGCGATATCTTAGAAAACTTGGAATAGCTTTGCCTCAGGATCCAGCCATACCACTCCTGGGTATACACCCAAATGCCTCTTCACGGAATCATAACGAAGTTTCCTCATCTATGTTCATAGAAGCCTTATTTGTAATATCTAGAAACTGGAAACAACCCAGATGTCCTTCAACCAATGAATGGGTTAAAAAACTGTGGTACATCTATACAATGGAATATTATTCAGCTATCAGAAACAATGAAATTATGCAATTTGCAGCAAAATGGATGGAACCAGAAAAGCTCATATGAGTGAGCTAACCCAGACTCAGAAGTACACATATGGCATCTATTCACTTATAGTAGGATTTTAGCTATATAGTAGAATGTATTGATACTACAACCAACACACCAAAGGGAACTTGGGCATAGACTTTTTACTATTTATTTATTTATTTATTTATTTATTATTTTTAATATTTTTTTCTATATTTTATTCTTTTTTATCTATTTGTCTGCTTATTTGTTTGTTTGGTTTTTAGTTTTCTCTCCCAGGCAATGAGACACTTTTCACTGATGGTACTGCCTCGTAGACCACCAATGAATGAGGAGGCTCTTGGCCCTCATACGACCTCTCAAATGAGATGAGGGACTGTTATATAAGGACACCTCACCCCAGAGAAATGGGATGGAAGTGTTAAGAGGTAAAGAAAAAAAATGGAATGTGATGTTTCACCCTTTTACTACTAATTGTCATAAACTGTTTAGGATAATTAAGAAATGCAAACTAATGTTTATGCATTCCGGTCATTCTGTTAGGAACTATGACAGCCTATTATAGTTATTTTCTAAGCTAATCAGAAATAAAGCTGCTAAGAGACAAGCAACATCTGCTTACCCTAATAGAAGAGACAGATAGAGCCTCTTCAAAAGCCTCAAGAGATCTGCAGAATATGGCATTCAAAGATGTTTTCGTAAATTTAGATATTTTTAAATCAAGACATATCAACTCCTGACAGCACCCCCTATTCTACCCCAAGTAGAAGATGAGCATTGAAGAATCTCAAGTGGGAGATGATTGAATTAGTCGCAAGCCTATCTCTTGGTAGGAAAAGCCCCTTGCTCCAACTGTAGACAGAATGCTGTCCAAAAAGGACAAAATCTGGAAGCAGGTAAGTCGACAGCCTGGCTCTGCCAAGACAGGGTAGGCAAGTCCTTCATAACCCCTCCTCTACAATCAATATCTATCAGAGAAACAGGGCCAAATGACTGAAGATCGATGCTGTAATGTATGGAGAGAAAATGGGAACTGTCCAGGCAGCCACTGGTATGTCATTTCTTAGTTTTGGAAGCTGCAGGTCCTGTACTTCCTATAATATCATATATATTTATCCCTCTCAGGTCTCTGAGGTGGTTGAAGAACAGATAGCTAGAGTCTCGTAATTAAATTTTGAGTTGTTTAGGAGTCAAGAGAGTGTTATAGATCTAAGAGGATACTTTTAAAATTGTGTTGCAAGTTAGTATGAATGTTGAGTTAGATATAGAACTTTAAACTCATGGAGATGGTTTGATAGTAGAATGTTAAAGTCAGGTACCAAATACATATGGACTGGACATTGGGAATGTATGCTAAGCCATATAACCCTCATAACTGTGTCCTAATTACCTCTGTTGTTTTGTATTGTATTTATTATTATAAAAGAAAGAGCCATTTGTTGGACTGAAAGAGGAAACTGTAGGGGGAAATAAGATATACCTTAAACTTAAAAAAAAAGGGAAGAGGATGGGGGGTTGAGGGTGGGAGGGTGGGACTGGAGGGGGGAATAGGGAGGGGACTGCGATTGAGATGTAACTTGAAGAAATAAAAAATAAAGGAAAAGAAAAAGATTCCACAGAAATTGAAACCCTAGTTTTATATCATCTCAGTGTCTTAATCTAATAGGCGAAGATGATATATCTACATCATGATATTCTGTTCACAAAACATGTATTTCCTTCAGAAAATCTTATATGTATGTAACATCCTATATATTTTGAAGTAAAAATATTATATGTGACACTGAATCAAAGCTAATAAACAGCCAAGAGTTGACTTAAGAAAATATAGAAACAACAAAAAAGTAATTCTTCAAAGATGTAGACATTGCAATTATGGGATATGACCAGAAAAATACTATAAATTAATATAATATGCCTTCATATATGCATATATGCTATGGAAACAAATGACAAGATGGTAAATTAAAAAGGAATTTAGAATTTCATATACAAGTACTGTATTTACAACATTTCCACTCCTCCTCTATTTCATTCCTGTTTCCTCCACATTATCAATTTATTGTTTCAGTCTGTAATTATTACTTTTACTTATTAATACAACCCACTGAGGCATTTTAATGTTGGTTTTATACATGTTTTTATGACTGACCTCTTTGTATATACAACCTATCATGTGTCTTGAACCTAGAGAAGATTGATTCTCCCATTATTACCCATCATTAATTTCCCATAGATCCTCATCTATGGGTGGGGCTTTGATATTTCCCCCAACTAAGTTGTCATAAAAACCTGTGAGGTTATTATTTGGGTCTTATTTAGATGACCATATGTTGGGATTTCATGGGAGTAGCTTCCTTGCTGTATATAGAAAACATTGTCTCACATCAGACATCCTGGTCCTCTGAATCTTACAATTAATATTTCTGCCTCTTTTCCTGATTTCCTGAGCCTTAATTTTAGCTAAAGTAAAAAGCTATAATTAAAATAATATGCGGAGATCTAGAGAAGAAACTCAATGATGAAGTATTTGCTTAGTACCAGTGAGGTCTTGCAAAGCAACAATAACAATAAAGATTCTAGTACTGAAGGTTATAATTAAAATAATTCATATGAGTTGTTTTGACAACAAATCAGACCAAGCTAAAGAAACAATCAAATAGAAGTTAGTTGTGCATTAGTATGTAGAACAAAACAGAGACAAAGTCAATTGAAAATATAGAAAAAGTATAAGGCATGGGCCATCAGTTGTAACATTTAGCACATTTATTCTTAGAGTCCCTAAAGTGCAATAGAGAAACATATAGGGAAACTAAATACTTAAAATGTGGAAATCTGGAAAAATTGAGGAAAACCATTGAGTCACAAATAATTCAAAAGTTCTGTGTACTGCAAAATAGCTGCATGGAGGTATTTCAAAGATAAAACATACAAAATCACAGTTTAAAGCAAAACAAAACAAAATTTGAGATCACAGTCCAATATCTAAAAGATGTTTATTTATTGACTTATTTAAACAGGCTCTATGATAGGGCAGGCTGGCCTTAAATTCACTATATTGCCAAGAATGACATTGAACCTCTGCTCCTCCATCTTAGGATGACATTGAACCTC
>CAJQZJ010033615.1:1026417-1063445 GCA_907164525.1 Lophiomys imhausi | reverse complement strand
GAACCACTTCTCTGTCATTTTTGAGTGATGTTGAACTTCTGCTCTGCATCTTATCGTGCCATTGTACTTCTGATTCTCTGGACCTCCATATGCTGAATACTGGAATCACTAGTGGACAACACTGTATCCATTGTTTTTGCAAAGACAGATATTGTATCAAGTGACATATCTTGCATACTACACAACTTCTTCAGCAACTAAACTGAGTCTACAACGTAAAGCACAATATTGTTGTTTTTTTCTATATTATAACTGAGAATTAAACCTGGAACATTCTCAAATGAAGACATACACTCTACAAACTAAGCTTTCCATATACATAAATATATGTCTACTAGTATATACATATATATATGTGTATGTATATATATTTATATATATACATGCACATATGTGTATACACACATGCACAAACATATTTTAAGGAAGGCCACATGCCACAAGTTGTTGGATTATTTATTTATTTGTTTTATCAAGTTACATCCCCATCGCATTCCCTCCTCTCCACCCAGTCCCACTCTCCCACACTCTTCCCCCTCTCATTCCTCTCCTTCTCCATGGATGAGTGGAGCCCTCAATTTTCAACCCACCTCAAATCATCAGTCATATGAGAGCCAATAGCTTCCTCTTGCACTGGGGCCTGGGCATGGCAGCTGAGCTAGAGTAAAATGTACCACTAACATGCAGCAGAGTCCATATCAGAGACATTCCCTTGGCCCACCACTTGCTAAGGGAATTCCTTAAGACTGAGCTGACTATCATCTATATATGTGTAGGGAGCCTAGGTCTAGTCTATATATGCTTTTTTCCCCAATTTTTTGTTTAGTGTTTGGGTCTCTGTAAGCATCTAGGAGGCTAGAATGGTTGGTTCTGTTTATCTTCATGTGGAGATCTTGTCCCCTTTGGATCCCTCTATTCCTCCTCCCTCTATTATACATGACTCTTAGTGTTCCAAATATTGTTTGGCTATGTGCTTCAGCATCTGTCTCAATCTGCTGTTGGATTGAATCTCTCCTAGGATGTGCTAGGTTCCTGTAGTTTTGGGTCTGTGTGTTGTAGGGTTGTTGTCCTATACTACATGGCTAATATCCAGTTATACGTGAGTACATATCATGTGTATCTTTCTGGGTCTGGTTTAGCTCACTCAGGATGAGTTTTTCTAGTTCCATCCATTTGGTTGCAAGTTACATGAGTTCCTTTTTTTCTGATAGCTGAGTACTATTCCATTGTGTAAATGTACCCCAGTTTTTGTTTGTTTGTTTTTATCCATTCTTTTGTTGAAGGACATCTAGGTTGTTTCTCAGCCATTAAGATATCAGGTTTTGAGTCCAGAGGCCCCAAGTTCAAATCCACAGAGAGAGAGAGATCACATAAAGTTGGGTAGGAAAGAGGTGGGTAGGATTTGGGAAAGGAGATGAACACATAAAATTTAATGTTTGAGAATTTTAAAAATGCAAACGTTGTATTTTGTTCATATTACTAATAGTATATATCATGTAGTTGGTCAAATTATTGAAGTAACTTATCATTACAAAAATAAAAACAAAATTTAAAGGAATAAATACATCAGAATCATGAAAGAAACTAACTCCTATTTTCTAATGTCTTCATTCACACATTATTCCAAAAACAACTTTGTTATAAATCCATTTCCATGGAAATAAAACCTTAAAATTGGGCAGCAGAAGAGTTAAAATAGAAGAAATAATGGAGGCATTTTCCTGCAGAAGAAAAATTACATTGGATAGAAGCAGAGAAAAGCCTCCATATGTGACCAAATACAAATTGGTGTTGAAATATAAAAGTGTACTGTTACAGATTAAAAAGAATTAGAATGTCAGAACAATCAAACATGAGCACGTGTGTGTGAGCGCGCACGCAGTCGCGCGCGCGCACACACACACACACACACACACACTGGTAAATCCCATGGGTGGAAACAACAGTAGTTAAAATAAAAATTTTTCCATCTTTCAGAAGGTTTTCAAGATAGCAATATGTTACTTTTCTTCTTTCTTTCTTTTCCCCATGTTTTTCTTTGGTTTATTTGTTTTTGTTTACGCACACCCTCTGATATTGTATTACTATGCATCCTTCCCTTATTGTCTTAGTGAACCCATAGAGATTATCATTCAGTCCAGTATGTAGAAGAAAGCAATACATGTTGATGATGTAAATAATGTTATGATAATCATAAAATATAGATTATTTCAATTAAAAGATAAATTCAGAATGCGCTAAAAGGCAAAATCATGTGCTACTTAGCAAATATGCCTTCATTATAATGATAAAAGAAGTTGGATATAAAATGTTTGGTAACTATAATCCTTACGTCATAGTTAGCTTTAACTGTCAATGTGATCCAACCTAAAATTATCTAGAAAGAAATTATCAACTGAGGAATTGCCTAGAACAAGTGAACCTGTGGGCATATTTGGGGCAATTGTCTTAATGGTTAAATGATATAGGAGGGTGCAAGTGTTGGTGGTACCATTTCCTAGACATGTGGCCCAGAATTGTATGTGAAAGCAAGCTGCCCATTAGCCCACCTACTGTCCCACAAACAGCTTCTGCCCTGGTTCCTGCCACTCTTCTGTGACTGTGAAATGAGTTCCTTATGGAAAGGTAATGCTATGTGGAATAGCAAGTGGTCCTGCTTTCAAGTTCCTGCCTGATTTCTCTCATTAATGGAATGGATTTGTAAGCCAAATAAATATTTTCTTACCAAAAGTTGCTTTTGGACAGGGTGTTTATCAGTTCAGCAGAAATAAAATTAGAACAGTTTGTAATCCAGCTTTAATACAAAAGTTTCATAATGAAAGAGTGGAATTTGAAATGTGCAGAAAGTGCTTTCTAGGTGTAATAGGTAATTAAGAAATGAGTTGAGCCAGAAAGATACATTAATTATTTTTTCATAGTTGTTGAGAGAAATTCCATTAGTATCTTTTATAACATTTTATGAAAGTCTTCAACATTATACAAGAATTTGACAGTAGATGTTCGTGCTTCTACCTCCAAAACCCCTAGCTTTGCTGTGTTTGTGTTATTATAGATAAATTAGTTTGTGCTTTTTCTACCTATCTAATGAGTTTTCAGATTATGTTGTGCAGTTGTTGAATTCATATTTTGTACTCATAAGAATGACACAGAAGAGAAAAGACATATTTCATGATTCTAAGAGTGGGCAGTACCTGGAACTAAGGCTTTCGGTGGTCGGATTGGATGAAGTCATATGAGAAAGCAAAGCTGTCTCCCAGGTGAATGTAGGAACTCAGATTATCTATCAGGGAAAGCAGTTATGCAGGGGTACAGTATAATATTAGGATGATGCACAATAGATACACAACAGTGACATGGGATTCATAAGTGCTCTCATAGTTTTTCTTTTCTCCAGAAATTATTTAATCAAGCTGCAAAGAGCTAGCCAGCTAAAAGTGAACTTGGCAAAAGAAGAATTAGATTGAGATTGAAGATGATGTGAAGGTGTGGAATACAGAGAATAGGATCTTAGGCTACCTTTAAAACTTGGTTGTTTGTAGTTATGAATAGTTTCGGATAGTTTGGGTAGCTTTGAGAAAAAAAGAAGGAACCATTTTGTCAAGCATTGCAGCTCAGAGTTTGAACATGCATATGTAAATATAATAACAATAATATTCAATTTTAGGGAATTTAGCTTCAAGGCACAGGCAAGCATTTCTGAGCATCTACACAACCTCACACTCATAAGCTTCTGATCCTGTACAGGTGGTCTCATCTAAGTTAGAGGTGGTAAGTAAAAAATCATATCAATTTTTAGAAAGACATTAAATACCCATAAGCTGGAAGTGTATCAATAGTATTTGTTTAAGTTAGGTAAAGTTCAAAAAGGCAAAAAAAATTGTTTGTACTATTCAGCAAAGAAAACACATGCTGTGAAAGGGAACATTCAGCCATTTGATTTTCTGACCTTGCTTGTCTGGGAGACATTTTGATTGCTATCGAATCTCCTTCTCTGTTCATCTTCAGAAATGTTAAACTAAAACTCTATTTTAGAAGGAATTGTTTTTAATTGAGTCACGATAGGGAATTATAGGTCTTGGCCAACTGTTTGAGTTTCACTGAAGAGCTTACAAAGTCTAATATTTAGGTCTCAATTTTGATCATTTTCATTGGAAAATGTATCATGTATGACCAGGGAATAAAAGGAAGTATGAGAGGAAGTTCCTGATTGTGTGTGTTTGTGTTTATTTGTGTGTGTGTATGTATGTGTCCATGTGTGTGTAGAAATGTCTTTGCTGAACAATCTGCAATATTAAATTATCTAATAATAGCTTCATGATTACTATATTTGGAATGTTGCAGATATTGAGCCTAAATTATCTTCGACTAGTTTTAGTCTTCTTATGAGCCATTCATTGCCCAATTCTGTGCCATACCTAACTTTCTTTTTCCCATCAGGGAAAAGCTTTGTAAACTATTAATAGATCACACCTGTGGCAAATTTACCAGACATTCCCCATCTATGTCTTTGAAATATGTATTGATTTATGATGTTCTTTGGTTTTGTAGCTGTAGAGTGTTTCTGGAGCCACTGCCAGTTTGGTACATATCATTGTGGGAGGCTAAATCTATATTCACAGACCTTATTCACTATATTTGAATCAAAGTTACCTATGTCTTACCTTCTTTGGCATGTTTATGTGTTTTTCATCCCAAGAATTAATGAATCATCAGGCTAGATATGTGTTTTGTTACCCCTTTTCCAGGGTGATAAGCTTCCTGAGTGTTATATGATAGTGATGACTTTGGAGGAAGATACTCTGTTTTTCCAATTTTGAATTTAAATCTATTATTGTTCCAAATTCTATCATGTGCCCACTGGTAAAAAGGTAATAGAAAACAGAGAACAAATGGCTTTCATTACAACTTCTTCTTGCTGTATGAACTAAGTTAACAATGGAGAGGGTACAAGGAAAAGACATGATCTTATTTGTACTGGTCTGAATTCTGTGGTGATTCACAACAAACTCAGGAAAGAAAGAGACAAGGCACTTGCTGTTTTTAAAGGAAAATGACCCACTTCACAGCTGCCAGAAACAACAGCATCTAGCAGAATCTCTAGGGATATATTCAGCTAAGGCTTACTTATTTTAGTAATTTTGGCAAAGAAAAAATTGTCTTTTTAAGTTGTCTTTTTATCACAATTGAAAAAAGTATTATGCACACTTAGAATTTTAACAACTGCTAATCTACATTCTATTATATTCTGAAGGTCATGGGCTCATTTAGATTCATCGACAAGTACATGGGCTTAGGGCAGTGTTTTTATCTTGAGCACACTTTGCTGGGTACAGCGCTAGAATACATCATTTAAAATTATCCCAGAATCAAATCTAAATCATTACCATCCTGTTTTGTCAAAAGTCATATCGTCTGTACCTTCATTTTGGTAAGTCAATATAATATTTGAACTGAACAAAAATAAGCAGTATGCAAAGAAGATCAGATTTCCTCACAGTTGAAAGACACTCAAGATATTTTAACTATTACCTCATAAATAATTTCATTAAAAAGATCATGAATTTTAAAATTACAGAAACAGAGATCTGAGACTGTTGAGTCTAAAACCACATCTTTATAAATGAAGAAATTTGAGTGTCAAGGTGAATTGTTTTGCTCAAAGTTATGTACCCAATGTGTTAAACTGTTAGTTTTTTAAGATTACGACCTATATATTGAGAATGCATGAACATGATAATCAGTTAGCAAATTTCATGTGAACTCTAATCTTAGAAAGCCAGAATCACTCAAATGGTAAGTGTGAAAACTGTTTTCCTATAGTCATGAAATGCCCAGTCCTCTGAGGCTTTGTATAGTCTCAGGCCTGTAGTTGCTGCTTAAAAGTCCATGGAGTAAATGGATCTGTGGTGCAGCTCCATTTCTTGTGTATTACCCTCCCACATGCTCCTCCTGAAGCTCCCTGCAGTTCTGTGACTCTGTCAACACAACCCATCCAGTTCCCCGTCTTGGAGTTTTCTGACTGTGGAGCTGATGCATGTAACTGAAAATTACATCTCTGAGATGTCTTTGCAAACCCAGGTAATCAGTTTTCATCACATTGCCACTCTCCCTCACTGGCTTTATAGGTTCTCTGAAGCCACAACATTAGCAAGGGCTTCTCCTTTTATTCAAATGTATTTGAAACTTTGTCAATACTGAGCCATTGCTCCAGTTCCTGGAATAGGTTCTTTCATTCCTCAATTACGTACTGTTTAAAGATAAATTCTCTCTTTATATAAAGTTACAAACTGGACAGTACATATTATTTTTATCAAAATTAAACAGCTAACTTTCTTCAGAACTTTGTCATACCATGGTAGTTGAAATAGGTAACAGCAATAAGGAGACACTGTGTAGAGATCTGAAAACTGAAAAAATCAAATTTAATCTGCTTTCCATTATAAGTGCTATATTAATTGAGGTGGTACTACTCTGAGAACAAATATTCTCTAGAAATTTCCCTTCCCTGTAAAATTTCCTAGAAGATTCTATGGGTTTTATTGAATTGTAATCACATGCATACATATGTTTTTGTGTGCGTTTATAAGTTTCAAGTGAGCACATTTTAGATTTTAGACAGTTTATTGTTTCTGGAAGTTGTATGTGGATAACTCTCAGTTTTATATATGACTCATAAATTATATGTTTGTTTCAAGCCTCAGGTTAAGGACTTATGGTGGTTTGAATGAGAAGGCTCCCATAGACACTGGTATTTGAACACTCGGTTCCAAGTTGATGGTACTGTTTGACAAGGTTTAGGCTTGCTGGAGGAAGTTTGAGACTGGAAGCAGGCTCTGAGGCTTTAAATCCTCATGCCCCTTTCAGTTCAGTCTCTCAGTTTCACACCCGTGGTTGAAGATTTGAACTGTCAGCTTCCTTCTCAAGCTGCCATGCGCACATCTTCTGTCATGTTTATGTAACATGGTAAATTATTATTCCTCTGGAATCGTGAACCGGAATAAACCCACTCTACTATAAGTTATCTTACTCATGGTATTTCATCATGTCAGGAAACTAACAGTTGTTAATACAGTCTTTAAAAACTTAGGATTGTTAACATCTTCTTAGAATGCAACAACTGGCTCCAAAGCCTGTGATTCCCTGTAGCCCCACATTTAAACAGTAAAACAGATGTGAACAATAATGGTACAGGAGTGTAAAGAAAAGGAAAGTGGACTTGGATCACTACACTCTTTCATTATTTGCTGCACTTAGTGTTGTACTTGTGTTTAGAACTTAAAATGAGAGGCGTGTGTCTGGGTGCACTTGCATTAGGTAGAAGAAACTTCATTAAGACCATACTATAGCATAATTACTTGGGACAGAAGTATGATTGTCACTTGGACATAGTGCTTCCTAGAATGGTAGTGAAATACTGTGTTTATTTACTTTGTATATACTTCTCTTTTAGAATGATGGAGGAGACGGGAGAATTGAGTATCAAAATGGCACATGTGTACGTGTGTACGTGTGTGTGTGTGTGTGTGTGTGTGTGTGTGTGTGTGTGTGTGTGTGTTGTATATCTGGTCTTGGGATAAATGAAACTAATCCTATACTTTCGCTTTGAAAAACATAATTCTCATATTGGAGTCAAGAAACTAAGATCAGACAGGTTCAGGTGGCTTTCATGACAACATGTTCCTTGGCAGTGCAGTGGCAAAAGGCAGCTGTCTACTGGGTTGTTGCGTTTGCAGAAGTTATTAACAAATAATAAAAAGCCTCTAATTCTACTTTTGTCTTGACACGTGGCTAAATTCAGTAGTAAATAGTAATTTTTAACCCAATATATTTTCTTCACTTATTGGAAGACTAGGGTTAGCCTTAGAAACTAAAATTTTGTTTTCAAATATATACTAATCAGCAAAATACTAAAGAAAGCTATTATTCCAAAAAGTGGATATCCAATGGTATTATAATGCATTGCTTATTAAAACCATAATTAACAATATAGCAAATTATGCATCAAAGTAGAAAACTTTATATTCAAGAATACTAGTGAAGAAAAATAAGGCTCAACATTTACTGTCACTAGTAACTAGAAGTTATTTCACTTTTCTACTTCTGTTCCTTATGGATAAGACAATAAAATCACACCAAAGGAATGAAGTTCACATATAGACAACTTTGATAATTATGATAGCATGCATTAGGGATTTAACAGCTGTTAGCTTAGAGTCATGAACATCAAAGTCTATTTTTCTATAAGTATGATTTATACAAGGATATATGTACTTGTAGTATACTTGAGTATTAAAAAGCAGGATGTTCCTGTGTTTTACCAGGTTAGTAGGCTCATAACATTTGATTAGCAGCAACAATACTTGTTTCCAAGTCTGCTGATCTGAATTTAATTGACAGTGGTCCTCTGACTTCCACATACATGCCATGGTATAGCATACTCACACACAGATACACATAGTCACATACACACAAAATAAATAAACGTGATTAAAAAAAGTCAGCAGAGTATTTTAAAAGAAAATTGTGTTCATCAACCCTTTTTTATTTTAGATTATAAAAAGTGCCCTGATAATTGATATTTTATAGTATAGTATAGTATACTGATACTTTTTTCCCTATTTAAATAACTAGGTTCTGAATCCTCTACTTTTATGATGGCATAATATTTGTTTTCTATCAGCAAATTTATTTACTTGCTCTACAATCCACCAGGGCATTGCCAGTGTAGTTAGGAAATGCGGGACTAAAATGAGAAAACAGATTTATCCACAAAGCTAAAGGTTCTTTCTGAATGATTAGCCACCTTGGATATTCTGCTGTCCAGATTGACTAAAACAATCTGATGTTTAAGAGAAAGAATAGAAAGTTATACATATAATACAGTAGTTATTATACATATATATGTGTGTATATGTATATATATGAATATATATTAAACTATACACACATACATACATACATATTTGATCATACAGACAGTTAAAAATAGGATGATATTGCACACATTTTAGAAGATGGGAGGTTTTGTTTGTATTGTATGGTAGAAGGCTTTGCTCAGGACATGGGCATATTAAATTATTCAAATGTAATCAGTCACCAATTTATATCCGTTTGCAATTGTAGCAATTACCTAATCTTGCTTGTAAGAATTTCAGAATGTCTGGCTATGAATGTAACATTTCCATGCAATAATCATCATAATGTTCTAGGTAATTCATGCCCTATCATGAAATTTATTTAAACGTTTTAACAATAGGAATTTCATTTTTCTTTCCTTTGGTCTAATGAACCACAGGGTTTTCTTCATAGCATTTTTGATGTGAAACAATTATGTTCAGGCAAGAAGAAAGACACTTGGGACAGAAATAAAACAGCATTACAAAAAGAGATGGTTTTTACAGTGTTCAGTTATGTTGATCTGACCATTTCTATTCTCTTGCCTCATACTTACAATGGATATTTTCCTTTCTTTGGAACAGGGATACTATAGACAGAGGCTTGCTATCTGTACTTCATAGAAAGGATAGAGGCATAGAGGGACAGAATCATCACAAAATGACCACAAAGCTTGTAGGTTTGTGAGTCACCATGGTAGAACATAAGGACATAAGTGGTCCCTACTCCTTCCAGATTGTCATTGCCTTGTTGATTTCATTTGACCAGGGCATTGAAGGAATAGAGCAGGGGCACCAACTTTCATGTGTGGGAAAGAACCTGCCTTCTAGCTCTCTTTGGTAAGACTTTCTGAATGATTAGCCACCTTGGATATTCTGCTGCCACATGAGGAGACCAAAGCACATAGGTTCTGCATGTGTATCAAAGTCACCATGAAATTGCAGAGCAATGAACCTTAGCTTTGTCGATAATTCTGTTTTCTCATTTTAGTCCCACATTTCCTAACTACACTGGCAGTGCCCTGGTAGATTGTAGAGCAAGTAAATAAATTTTCTGATAGAAAACAAATATTATGTCATCATAAAAATATAGGATTTAGAACAAAGTTATTTAAATGTCCCACTCCACTTTACTGCCACAGGGACAAATAAATATTATCATGAATTTTTGAGGGGACCGGCAAACCACCGAAACATGCATACAGCACTCAGATATGTTATTGTGTCAAACCAGAGGCTTGACTGTGTGATGTGGGGGCTACAGAGCAGGAAAAGGCAAGCAACTACATGCCACATTTGAGCTGGGCCTTCATCTGCTTCTGTATAACCTTCATGTTTTCACATTTTAAGACAAAAATTATTAAAAAGAATAGAATTCTAACTATTAGTCAGCATTTTCTAAAGAAACAGAATTGATATAATGAATATGTATATGTATTCATCATAATACATAAAATGATTATATGATATATTAATATATACATACAAACTTATAGGCTGTGGTCCAGACATTCCAACAATACCTGTCCATGACAGAAAGGCTAAGAATCTAGTAGTTGTTCAGTCCATGAAGCTGGATGTCTCTGTGGTCGCAATCTGGTACTGGAGTTCTAGGGGACTCCTAGAGAGCTGCTGATTTCCAATCTGTGTTAGAATGAATCCCAAAGAAATTAGTTCTGATACAAACAACAAAACGCCTAAGCAATAGGATAGAAGGAACTACTAGGAGGACTAAGGGCAAGCAAGCAACATAAAGGTTTCCTTTTAGCATGTCATTTTATGTGGGTTACCATCAGAAATTGTGGTCCATGTTTAAGGTAGGTCTTTCCATCACAAGTGATGTGATCAAAACAGTCCCTCACAGTGTTTTAACTGATTTCCTTTGTAGTCAATTTAACCAAGATCATACCTATATTCTGTGACTTATTAAATTTATGTGATTCAAATTTCAAATATCAATGTCAATAGGCTAAGTTGTATCCATGTGGTGGGCATAAATCTTTACGTGTGTATGGGCACACGTGTTTGAGTACATATGAATGCCTGTGTCCACATACGTGGAAGCCCAAAATTGACATCAGGTATCCTGCTAAATCCCTCTTCCTATTAATGCCTGAAGAGAGATGTAGTAATTGAAACCAGAACTTGATAATTGATCTATTCTAGCTACCATTTCTCTGAGAATCCCTTCTCTGTCTGTTGAGCACTGGAACTATAAGCAGGTTGCTAAGCTTGCCCAACATTTACATGTCAGCTGAGGATCTGAACCCAGGGTCTCACTTACATGAAGCACTTTTACCCTCAGAACTATGTCAGTTCTCATAGTTAAAATTTTGTCAGAATACAGTCATACACTTGGTTTTTGTGCTGTTCCTGTTTTACTATTTATGGTTTTCTTCAGGCTGCAATTGATATGGAGTAATTTTATTTTATTTATTTTCTTATTTTTGAGAAATGATTGGAGTAATCTTGGCAGGAATCACATGGTCTATGGGACATGCATCAACTTTAATTTTTTGACAGAAAGTTTTTTTTAAAAAAGGTTTGCTGACCACTGCTACAGGAGATGAAACATTGACATGCAATTGGAGCATGAAGAACAAATGCAAAGTCCCTTATATTAAAGGACATTAGTTTGTATTCTGTAGAAGTGAAGAGGGAAATGAAAGGGCTCTAAATCTCAGAGGTTCTTGCTGGGCCGTTTGTTAACTTTTTCAAGTCATATATTCTTGACTTAATGCTCTGAAGAACTGCTTTTGCCTACAGTCATGTTGTGATTTGTTAGGCTGCTTCTGGAGTTCTGTAAGAATGCACTCATCCATAACATAGGATTTAGGAAAATGAGAGAACTCCTGTTCTAAAGGGGTTAGAAATAAACTCCTTTTATCTGCATTCTCCACTTTAAGTATAGTTTGCCTGGGCAAATAATTTATACCGTGAAACATATGTGACAGAACCAGAACGTGCTGGTAATCTCAGCCCTAGGGAGGTAGAAGCAGGAAGTTCAGAAGTTCAAGGCCATCTTCTGCTACACAGTGTGTTTAGTGCTAGCCTAGGCTACAGGAAAGAAAAAGAAAAGAAACAAATACACAAACAACAACAACAAAAACAATGTGTGTGTATGTTTGCATAAGTATGTGCTTGTGTGTAGAGGCCAGATATCAAACTCTGGTGTCATTCTTTAAGAGCCATCTTATTTTATAAGATGTTTTGTAAGGAGGTCTGTCTCTGGGACCTCCAGGTAGGCTTGGGTAATTAGCTAGTAAGCTTCAAAGATCCAACTGTCTCTGCCTCGCCAGCACTGGGCTTACACATTCAGGCTGTCATTGCAGCGTTTTACATGGTGTTGAAGTAACATGAACTCTCCTGCTTGTGTGGCAAGCACTCTTATCCATTGAGCCATTTCCCTAGGCCCTCAACTGTGCTGCTAACTGGTTAATTCATAAAGACCCAATCTTTTCTTCCCCCTCCTCAAGTCTGCTTAGGTATAACCCCATTGTACACACATAAAGTAAAGGCCAGTGATACCACTGTTCAAGAATACTTGGAGGTACCCCTCCATAAACAAATCCATTCAAGAGAACTACTTGTGAAATAAAAGCAGGGACATAGACTTTGGACAACTATGTCCGGACAAGTAGACTCTACATCAAAGAAGAGAAATGTGGAGAGCTTGACACAGCTCTGTGGGGGACAATTATCCTTTCTGCAATCTAACAGAGAAGTTGTTTCTGTGGCACTTGATAGGTGAATGAGTTCTAATCTTCAACTCTTTAAAAAATTTACTTACCCAGGGAACAAACATCTGACCAGGAACACAGATAAGTAGTGATTCAAATATTAATCCTTGCTTCTCAGTAGCATGATAGATTATAAATGGTGATCAGTTGGTTTCAAATTTGGAATTAAGTCATTGTAATCAGTGAAGGAGGGGTAAATCTTTTGGTTTCCCTCTGACCATTAATATAATTTTACGATATTATCTTGGTACATGGAGGACTTTGCTTTCAAATCTACTCATTTCCTCTGGTTTTCTGCAGAACAGTAACTCATATTTCCTTCACTTTTACTCTGAGGATTTAAACTGAAATCTCTTGAAAAGATTTTTATTTGCTGACTGTAGATTAGATGCATCTGCCAACCATGTTGTGTTATATTAATTTTAATTCTAGTTCATTAGAATTATTAAGCATGTAGAAACTGAAAACTGAATATTTCATTGGGTGTGAATGCTGGCTATATTTTTAAATTTGGAGTTAACTTTTAAATATTAGCTAACCAATTTTAATGATTTTTCATTAGAATCTCTCATGCTTGATTACATAGAAAATCAATGATTAAAAATTAATATCTATGGTGCATACCTTTAATCTCAGCACTCGGGAGGCAGAGGCAGGCAGATTTCTGTGAGTTCAAGGCCAGCCTGGTCAACAAAGTGAGTCCAAGACAGCCAGGATACACAGAGAAACCCTGTCTTGAAAAACCAAAAAAGGAAAAAAAAAAGAAAAAGAAAAAGTTAATATCTAGCAAAGTAAAAATGAATAAAAAATTTAAAAGGATTTTAACATTTTACACATGGTGTTTTATATCCTAGGGAGTAAATTAACACTTACTTCTGTCTTAGTTTAGTTTCTAGTTGTGCTAATAAAAGACAAAGGGAACTTTCATTCAAACAAAATGACAACCTACGGACTCAGAAAAGATCTTTATCAAACCCATATCCGACAGAGGGCTAATATCCATAATTTATATAGAACTCAAGAAATTAAAAACCAAGAAACCAAATAGTCCAGTCAAAAAATGGGGAACAGAGCTAAACTGAGAATTCACAAAAGAATCTCTAATGGCCAAGAGTCACTTGAAGAAATGCTCAACATCCTTAATCATCAGAGAAATGCAACTCAAGACGACTCTGAGATTCCATCTCACACCTGTTAGAATGGCTAAAATCAAAAGCTCAAATGACAGCACATGCTGGTGAGGGTGTGGAGAAAGGGGAACCCTCCTCCATTGCTGGTGGGAGTGCAGGCTTGTGCAACCACTATGGAGGTCGGTATGGTGATATCTTAGAAAACTTGGAATAGCTTTGCCTCAGGACCCAGCCATACCACTTCTGGGTATACACCCAAATGACTCCTCACGGAATCATAAGGAAGTTTCCTCATCTATGTTCATAGCAGCCTTATTTGTAATAGCTAGAAACTGGAAACAACCCAGATGTCCCTCAACTGATGACTGGGTTAAAAAAAAAACAAACTGTGGTACATCTACACAATGGAATACTACTCAGCTTTCAGAAACACGGAAGTCATGCAATTTGCAGCCAAATGATGGAACTAGAAAAGCTCATCCTGAGTGAGCTAACCCAGACTCAGAAAGATGTACATGGCATCTATTCACTTATAATTGGATTGTAGTCATATAGTACAGGATAACTATTGTACAACCAACACACCAAAAGGAACAAGATCATAGACCTTGTTACCTGTTAGTGGGACACTTTGCCCTAATAGAGTTGCCATATAAGCCCCCCAGTGCAAGAGGAAGTTAACATTTATATGATTGTTGAACTGAGGGGGCTGACATGCAGGGGCAACCCACTCCAGAGGAGTGGGATGGAAGGGAGAGGGTGGGACGGTGGGACCAGGAAGGGTAGACAGAGGGAACAGTGATGTAGATGTAACTTGAAGTAATAAATAAACATATAAAGAAATATATGTCCTTAAGAGAAGAACACTGTATTTTGCTCAGAATTTTAGGTTACATTCAACCATTTTGGAGAAGTCATACCAGCGAGAACTTGACAGAGCAGTCACATCACACCCACAGAAAGAGCATGGAGGATGGCTCAGTGCATGTTCTGGCCCTCCTTTCTCTTCACTAGTTCAGAATCTTCTGCCTGAGAATGGTGTACCCTACAGTGGATGAGTCTTCCACACCCCACTAATTTAGACAAGACAATTCCCACTGATATGCCTAAAGGCTAATCTAATCTAGGCAATTCTTAGAGATACTTCTTCCAAGATATTTTTTAGATCATGCCAAATTGATAGTAAATATTAAACACATAAAATTATTTATACATCACATGTATGCATTTATTAATGATTCACTTGTATAAGTTTATTAATAACTTTGCTTCTAACTTCACAATGATTTAAAATTTAAACCTCATTTTAATTTAGATGATTATTAATAGAAAGCTGAAATATTTTACTGGGTATGAATGCTGGCTAGAATTTTAAATTTGGAGTTAACTTTTAAATATTAACTGTTTTTAATGATTTTACATTAAAATATCTCATGTGATAATTGAAAGAAGTACCACAAGAGAAGAACTCTTAAGTTAGTAAAAATGTTGTACTACATAACAAGCATTAATCCAACCTTTGTTATATGACTAAGAAGTAATCATTAAATCAATGTGAATTTTGAAGACTCCAAATCCTGACTTAGGTCTGATTATTAAATTAAATTACTTTACTTTTTCTATGTTTACACCATGGATAGTATTTATTCCAAAAAGGGATTAATATGGTCCAAAATATGGAAACCTCCAACTATTAGAGCAGTGGTTCCCACGAGGCAATATTGTGTGCATGTGTATATTCATTTGTGTACATATGTCTGTATGTGTGAAGGGATGATTATATAAATACTAGTGCATGCTTTTGTGTGTATCTGTTTGTAGGTTGGTGATCAACATTCATTGTCATCTTCAATCAATCTTCACTTAATTTTTGCATATAGGATTTCTCATTGAACCTGAGGCCTACTGGTTCAACTAGTCTATATAGCCAGCATGTACCAGAGGAACACTTGTTCCTGCCTCCATAGCACTAGGATTGTGAGTATATGATACCACATGTGGATTTTATGAGGATGATAAGGACTGACCTCAGATATTCATGCTTTTGTGACAAGGACTTTACTCAATGACCCATCTCCCCAGCCCCATCAACTTAGGGTCCTCAGAATCACCTCACCATGAGAGACACTGTTCATTGTGTAGAGATATTTTTGACACAGACCTGCATGGACAGTATCGGATTCTAGAGGCCAGGTCATGCAGGACAATCCCTGAACTCCTTCACACAGTTATATGTTCTGCAATATTCATAGTATCAATGGTGAGAAGCTCTGTTGCTGAATTCCTTATCTGCTGAATCTGCAGATAAGGAAACTGTTCACAATGACATAGACAGATTGTCCAGAGACATATTTCATTTTATGTCAGAAGCAAAGTCTTTTAATTCCTTTACTTCATGCTGTTTATTGTACTTAAGATTCTCTATGAAATAATAATAATATATCCAAAATGGAAATAAGAAGAATAATATCGCATAGCAGATACCTTATTCTTCCTTGCAGTACATATTTCTCAATCATATAGCTAGCAGTGTAACAAAGATTGAAATGTAGTGCACACTGTTTGCAAAGAGCTATGCAGCTGGCGAGACTGACAGAGATAAATAAATATGAATCAATAAGTACCTCTGAAATATTCATTAAAGTGCTGTATAAATGCAGATGAGGTAAGAAATTATTATTCCCACAGCTGACATAGAGAATGTGGTTTGAGCTACAGAGAATTGGTAACACATAAGAAGGGCCTTAAAGAACAAATAGGAATTTCCTAGGTGGGAAAGAGATAAAGAACATTGTATGCTGCAGGCATGGGGATCAATGTGCCTTCATGCATGCTTCTAAAAGAGTTAACATTAAGAGGATCATACTGCCATGTGATCTAGTATTCCACTAGGGAGCGTACATTGTATCCTAGATTCATTTTCTGTTTCAGAGACAAAATACTGTGACAAAGCAGCTTAGGGGATAAAAGGCTTATTTTAGTTCACAATTCCAATTCTAGTCTGTAGTTGCAAGATGGAAGGAACTTTAAGCAATTTGTCATGTCACATCCACATACAACAACAAAGATAATTAATGTGTGTGTGCCATTTGCTTAGCTCTAAGACCACCCAGACTCTCCTGCCTAGGAAATGTTGCTACCCACAATGGTCTGGGTTTCTCTCCAACAATTAATATAATTAGAACAGTCTCCACAGACATACCCACATACCAATCTGGTCTAGGCAACCCGTAACTGAGACTCTCTTCCTAGGTGACTGTAGGTGTAACAAGCTGACAGTTAAAACCAACCATCACAAATCCTAGGAATAGACATGGAAACATGTAGTTCCATATTTAAGGCATCAAAGGCACCACAGATGATACATGCAGTTAACCAAGATGTTCACGTGTGGGAGAATGGTTGAAGAAAATGTGATATCTGTATATATATATATATATATATATATATATATATAATAGAGTAATAGAGTATTATTCACCCATTAGAATAATTGTGGGAAAGAAAGTGGTACATGGGCTAGGAGGAAGAGAAAATGAGAGATGAGAGTAACAAGTTTGTATTATGTACATTATAAAAATTCCAGAGCATATATCTAAGCAATAAAGAAATAGAAGTCATGTAATTTTCAGCAACATAAATGGAACTGGAAGAGATGACATTGAGAGAAATAAGCCAGGCACAGAAAAAGAGATGTTATATGGTCTTATTCCCACAAGGAAGGTAAGATAAGTGCTCTCAGGGCACAGATCAGCAGAGTGGTCAGTGATGAGTTTGGAGTGTGGAATAGTAGTGAATAATGAGTCCTTAATCAGATAGGACCATTGAGTTCTAGTGTTTTTAGATCAGTGGAGGAACTACAACTTCAGACAATATATTATACACCTTACTAAGGTATATAATTTGAAGAGTTGGAACACTCTAAATAGGTAAGACATAGAAATGCTAATTACTGTTGGATCATTACACATAGAATGTATGTATCAAATTATCACACTGAACCTCACAAATATAAACAGGTTTTAAATGTTGTTAAGTAACTAGCACAGATAGCAATTTGCCTATTGGAATTATTTGAGGTCCAAACATGAATCAAGAGAGAAATATATTTTGTGATAAAGATTTCAACTTCTTTGCTACAACATTTGAAAGCTTGCTGCAGGAAATTATTTTTCTTTGGCTTAAAAACAGCCCCTTCCCTTCCATAACCTCAAGAGAAGAAATGTGTCCCTAGACACATCAGGACTGCAAAGTACATTCAGAAGACAGTGCATGTCTAACTACTTCTATTTATCAAAATAAACTGACTCTCATGATGATAATGGTCTCTAGTGGCAGAGAAGAGTGGCATCCCCAGGGGATAACAGAATAAGACAATTTGAGGGGAAGACAGATATTTGACCCTACCATACCTGCTTCCTATTTGACATAAACTCTAATCAGAAAATCCTGGGATATTTTCATAACCAGGCTTTTAATAATTGAGGAATCATGACTCCTAATGATAATTATACTTGTTTTGTGATTTTATTTTTCCAAAGTTAGTTTTCTTGACCTCATCATATTGTGAATATCTTTTACAATATGATAAGGGATGCTACTTATCTTGACTGGTCTATCAATCACCAGATTCTGCCTTTAGAAAGATAGTGAGTCAAGCACAATGTGGTGCAGATAAACTCTTGCCATGTGTCTCTCGAGGGATTGCTAACTCAGACATTATCAAGGAAGAATCTGAGTTGGTATTAGCTCATTTGAGACATTTTGCAAATCAGGCAGAAGATACCCCTGCTCTACCAAATAGGAAAGTTCTACTTTCTGCTTGCTCTGGAAACTGTTCTAAGACTAATGGCCATGGCTGCTGGCTTGGTGAAAGAGCATCTGGTCCTATTTCATATGCGTTCACTCTCTTTCTTTGATGTATTTTTCTTGAGGAAAAAATGGATATAGGAGCAGGATTAGTAATTCACTCTTAATATGGTTACATCTAGTGACAGAAAGAGTCGGGGCTGGAGTTGTATCCATCAGCACTCTGTCAACAGTTCATATTAAGATGGTGGAAAACCTCAACAGGTGACATTTAGACATTTCCATAGCTCCCACTCTGTATGTATTGCATGAGTATGTTTTATTGTCTCAAAAGGGTATTCATTGTCTTCAGAGGGATGTCTATGATTCTATCTGCAAACATACATACACATATACTTCTTTATTATAAATCTAGCCACATCACTGCAGTCTGTTTTCCTTCTCACCATTCAGCACCCATGAGGAATTGCATATTTTATATTAACATGGCCTTTTCTGTTAGATATCTTTATATTTTTCAGCATTATCCCTGCCCTTCATGTGCCTACATCCTGGGCTCATGGAAACAGGTGATGGTGATGGAGACTTTCTAGCTTATATGTGCTTAGAGAATATCATCTTGTTCTGGGGCATCTAGCTCTAGAGGACTGTCTTTTTTTTTTTTTTTTTTTGCAAGCGTTAATCTTCAAGCTTTGAGGGAGTTTACTATGTCTAATTAACACTCTACCATCATTTGAGAACTCACAGTGTGCTAAGATCCTGTGTAGGTTTGTAATCCCCACCTTGGTTTCGTATATTGTGTCATGACTCAGAATAGAGATAATATTATAAAGACATTAAAGAAATCATATCACCAGGTCTGCTGTAATTGAGTCAGAGTTAACAGTTAAGTGATAACTTTTCCTCTATGTGCAATGTTGTAATAATAAAATTTGTGGAAATCAAAGTATGAAAGGATTACAGGAATGTCTGCCAAATATTATTCAATCAAGTGGTTGTGCAGAAGATTTCATTATACCTTCCAATATCCACAGCAGTTTTCCCAATGTATTGTGGCTGCTTCAGCATGCTACTCTTGTAAAATGGTTTGCATTGTTTTTCTGAACGTTGAAAGAGCTATCCTCCATATTAGGCCTTATTTCTCTGATTGGTCACACCTCATAGGTAGGTAAGATGGTGATTTTCCTCCTCCTCGGGATTATATTATGATTCTCTTCCCTTGCTTTTGAATGCAATCTATTTCTGTTTTGAATTTAATACCCAGTGTTTTCCATTTTACTATATTTCTTACACATACTTGTGCATGTGTTTGTGTATGATAATGTGCATTCCACTGTGTCCATATGCATTCAGAGGACAATGGGAAAACTCCACTATCACTTTCTACCCTGTGAGTTCCAAGGATGGAACTTGGTACATCATTCTTGGTGATGAGTGCCTTTATCTACTGAGCCATCTCACTGACTGAACCTGTTTTCTAGTTTTAAAAGACAGTTTCTTAGTTTCTCATATTTTCTAGTTTTATTCATGTGACATATTATAAACTTTACTCTCCTCATGTGTAGATATTGAAGTTGATAATCAAGGAATACAGAATGTCTTAAAAGTAAACAGTTCAGAAATGTGTATATGCCTTTATAAAGTTCGTGCATTTCAGATTTTGTCCCTTAGGTATAATTATTATTATAAGGTTAAGCTAGGATAATTTTGCAAACAATAAGAAAATTTTCGAAAACAATCAATTGTCTTAATTAACAGTTTTCATCCGCCTGTCACTTTGACCGCAACTTTTATAAATTAGTATTTACAGGCTTCATCTTAATAAAAATATTTCTACTTCTAAAGACTGGTTAGTTGTGATCATTTCTCCTTTTCTGTGGCAGTGCAGGCAGGGCTAGCAGTTCTCACCATCTTCCTGACCAGTAGGGACAATGTACTGCTTGACTGTGTTCAGAAAGGTCTTACCTGCTGCAAAATGGGTGAAGAGTTTGGAGAGTCCTTAATGTTCTTGTCCTATTATAGTTCTAAATGTTTCAGGTGAGGACTTCCATTTCAATCGAGCTGTTTGAGTAGAATAAAATTGAAAGATAAAATGAATTACATTCCCTTCATGGTTGTTATGGATTAGAACTGGAGCCTTTAATAGCATATAAGTGAGGGACGTGTCATCTCTTTCTTGAATAGGGAACATTCTCATCTGAAGAAGGTGGCGGCTCTTACAATAAAACCTGTCTTAGTAAGGTTTCTGATATTTATTCAAAGGCCATTCTATCTGGAGATGAAGAATTTAACAAAAGAGTAATATTATCTGATTTAGCATTATAATGCAAAGAAATCAGGAAAAGAGAAAAGTAACTATCCAAAAAAAATATGTAAGAACATAAAAATATGCCAGGAACTAAGGGAAAAGGGAAGGTACATCACAGACTTTCTCATTCCTGTCACAATGTACCTGTCAAGACTCAGGTAAAGAACAGGATGATTTGCTTTGCTTTGTAGTTTGAAGGGACACAGTCCACTGTGGTGGGAGAGCATGGAAGCAGGAGCAGAGGCTGCTGGCCACTTTATATCTGCCATCGAGCAGCAGGAAGACATTGTCCTTTGCCTTTTCTATTTCCTAAGGTCCCATTTATTGATTTTTGGTCTTAGAGCCTCTTGGTTTTCTGTTCAGGAAGTTGTCACCTGTGCCAATGAGTTCTAGGCTTTTTTCCACTTTCTCTTTTATTAGATGTAGTATGTCTGGTTTTATGTTGAGGTTTTTAATCCACTTGGATTTAAGTTATGTGTGGAGTGATAAGCATGGGTCTATCTGCATTCTTTTCCATGTTGACATCCAGTTAGACCAGCACCATTTGTTGAAGATGCTTCCCTTTTTCCTTTGAATGGTTTTGGCTTCTTTGTCAAATAGTAAGTTACCACAGTTGTGTGAGTTTATTTCTGGGTCTTCAATTTGATTTCATTGATCAACTGGTCTGTTTCTATACCAGTACCATGCTGGGTTTTTTTTGTTTGTTTTTGTTTTTGTTTTTTTTTACTATTGCTCTGTAGTACAGCTTGAAATCAGGAATTGTAATACCTCCAGATTTTTTTTATTATTATTATATAGGATTATTTTAGCTATTCTAAGTTTTTTTTTTGTTTTTCCGTATGAAGTAGAGAATTGTTCTTTCAAGGTCTATAAAGAATTGCATTGGTATTTTGATAGGAATTTTGCATTGAATCTGTATATCTGTATATTGCTTTTAGTAGGATGGCCATTTTTATTGTGTTGATCCTACCTATCCATGAGAATGGGGGATCTTTCCATCTCTTGATATCTTCCTCAATTTTTTTGCTCAAGAACTTGAAGTTCTTGTTGCACAGGTCTTTCACATGCTTGGTTAGGGTTCCCCCAAGTATTTTATATTATTTGTGGCTATTGTGAGGATGTTGTTTCCCTAATTTCTTTCTCAGGCTATTTATCTTTTGTGTAAAGAAGAGCTACTGATTTTTCTGAATTAATTTTGTATCCACCTACATTGTTTAAGGGTTTTTATAACCCTTACAAATTTTCTGGTGGAATTTTTGGGGTCACTTATATATACTATCATATCATATGCAAATAGGAATACTTTGATTTCTTCCTTTCAAATTTGTATCCCCTTGATTTTTAGTTGTCTTTTGCTCTAGCTAGAACTCCAAGTACTATGTTAAAGAGACATAGAGAGTGAACATCCTTTCCTTGTCCCTGATTTTAGTGGGAATACTTTAAGTTTCTCCCCATGTAATTTGATGTTGGCTACCGGATTGCTGTATATTGCTTTTAGTATGCTAAAATATGGGCCTTATATGCCTGATCTTTCCAAGACTTTTAACGTGAAGGGGTGTAGTGACTGTTAGTGGAACACCTTACTCTAGCTGGGCCACCATGTTAGGTCTCATTGGAAAAGAAAGCTCTTAGTGCTCATGTGGGTGATGAACTGAGGGAGTTTAATATATGTGGGGTACCCCTCACCTGAGGAGAAGGAGAGGAGGGAGAAAGGGAAGAAGGTGGGAGGGTGGGACTGTGTGGGAGAGAAGGGAGCAGGATGTGATCAAAATGTAACTTGAATAAATAAATAAATGTTTAAAAAAAGAGAGCAGGAAGAGCAAACAGAAAGTGGATATGGTATATAAATCCTCAAGCCTCGCAGTTATGCAGTTCTTTTACAATGGCTCCATGTCACATAGGTTCTAGAACAGTATTTCTCAACCTGTGGGTCAAGATACCTTTGGCAGCCCTCTATCTCAAAAATGTTTACATTATGACTCATAACAGTAGCAAAATTGCAGTTATGAAGTAACAACAAAAATAATTTTAATGTTAAGGGTCACCACAGCATGACGAATTGTATCGAAGGGTCACATTGTTAGAAAGGTTGGGAAGAACTGTTCTAGAGCCTTTCCTAAATAGTGTGGTCAACTGGATGTTCAGTGTTCAAACATGAGAGTCTGTGCAGCAACTTGCCTTCAAAACATAATGGGAAGGAACTGTATTTTTTTAAGTTAATTATTATTTACAAGAAAATCTGGCTAAGGTGCAAGTCTTGCAGAGCTGCTATCAGGATTAGGATACATGGAATGAGGTATTTGGAATTCAAGAAGGAAAGTGGGGAGGTAGAGAGGGAGAGAGAAGACCAACTTCGTGGGCTTTACCTTTTATAATACTTGACTGTTTAATAAGGCCACTGAATTTTTTTTCTTTTGCAGGAAGCAGGGGAAATCCAATGAAGGGACTTGAGCAGATGTGATAGCTGTATTATTCAAAAACTCGGAAACTATGTGTATTGCTTATACAAGATAGAAATTTGTGAGATGTTGTTGCAGTATTCTTAGTCAGGTGTTAAAAAGAAACACATGGAACAGGCATTTCTACCACACAGGAGGAAAGGAGATCTAGGGCTGTGACCATGTTCTCGTTTATTCCTTCCTGTTTAAAGGCTGTGTTTTTGCAAACTTTTTGTAACCTTTACACACTATATGGGCTTTTGGGAAGAAGGAACTTCAAGTGAGGACATAACTACCTCAGATTGTCTTAGAGGCAAGTCTGTTGGGCATTTTCTTGATTTAATGACTTATGTAGGAGTGCTCAACTCACTGTGATGGTGCCACCCCTGAACTAGTAATCCTGACTTATTTAAGAGAGTAGACTGAACAGTCAAGCCAGTGAGAAGTATTCCTTAATGATCTCTGCTTTGATTCCTGCTTAGCTTTAGCTCCTGCTTTGCGTTCCCTCAGTGATGGACTGTTAAAATGAAATGCAAGATGAAATAAATCTTTGCCTTCCCAGGTTGCTTTTGGTCATGGTGTTTCTTATATCAATAGAAACTCATCTAAGAAAGTCTTCGTATAGTTTCTAGAGGTATTAAACAAAAGCGCATGTACTGGCTATTCCTGTGTGACTGGTTGGTGGGCTTCTAAGTCTAGATGGATTTCATCTTGGTTTGAAATAAGAAAATCTAAGCAGTCTCTCAGTGGATATGATTTGATTGATTATTTCTTTGCCTAGTGGGCAATGGGACTGGACTGAAGACAAAGTGGTGTGAAGACTATTCTTGACAGTCACTCTGTTTAGCTGAACAGTGCTGCCTTGTGTCTCTTTCCACAGTTTCTCTGTTTGGATTACAGATATACATGAGGGTGTCAGAGAAATAGGTTTGTGAGATGCATCTGGTAGATAGCTAGGGGACTTTGGCCTAATTTCTCTCTCCTTCCCTAAGCCAAAGTAACAATGTATCAAGATAAAAATATATAATATGGAGGAAGAAGCTACACGGGTCTCCACACCTTGTCCTAATGGTAGAACGCTGTTGAGTTTTTGTGCTGTAATCCATTTTCTTTATCTCTTTACCAATGAGTGGCAAAATGTGTTATGTACAAATAAGAGTGAAAGGAAAACAAGAGTCTAACTTGTGAACCAAGGCTTATCAGAACATCTGAGTTTCATGGCAGAGGTTGGGAAAACATTTTCACTAATAGGCCTAATTTCTATTCTAACTTCCCAACTCCAATGTCATGGAAAAAAATCACAGACATTGAGTAAATAAGATAATATGTCCTGTGTTTCCTTTGAAGAATGTTTGAATTCTGTGTGATATTCCTGTTATTATTTTTACTTTTTTAAAACCAATGCTTGATACAAATATCGTTCTTGGTTTCTGGATTCTATGCCATAAGAGGCAAGGTGATGGCTTTGTCTCACTCCACAGCATAGTTTACCAAGCACAGGAGAGAGCAAACATAGCTGGGGGCATGATGCTCTGTCACTTACGATAGCTACCATGTACAAGCACTGACTGTACCTGAATCGCTCTGCAAAGTACTTTATATCTTCATCCCATTTAATCTGTAAAGCAATTCTGCAAGTGGCATTACTAACTCAATCTTTTGAGAACTAGTAGTTACTCAGAGAAGTTTAAAATCTTTTCCAGTATCACAATGCAATGCTGGTAAACTCAAAACCTTCTTTTTATCTGCTATTCAGATGAAATTAATATGTGAATCTATTGAGGTATGGCCTTGCTTACTGATTGTAGAGTTATCTCCTTTATTAATGGAAAGGCATGAAAAAGACTAGAGTGATCATGTTCAACATATTTTTATATTACTTACAATGAGTCTACTATAAAATTTGATGCCATGCATAGTTTAACTATCCATTAAACTGGCTAATAAATTCTAAAAAAACTAGCTCTCCTGGGTCAGGTAACAGACAGGGAGAGAAACCATCGGTCTCCACTTCCTCCACATTGAAATTCTTGTACTATTAGTCTGTTACTTTGATGCAGGGAGAAAGCTAGTGTAACTAGGTCTGTGACTCATGGATGATGCAGCAGGCATGACATTTCTTTTTCTCTTTTTTCTTGCCCCATGTTTGTTTGTGTGGTGTCCATATGAATGTATGTGATTGGACAGGGGTATGCTTGCATATGTGTGTATCTGGAAGGCCAAATTGTCATTGGGCACCTCCTTCAATTGCTCTCCTGCTTATGTATTTAGTCTATCTCTCTCACTTGAGTCCAGAATTCTCAATTTGGACTATTCTAGCTAGATAGCTCATTTGAGAGATTCTCTGTCTGTCTCACATGTTCTGAGATTGCAGGTGGCCACCAAGCACTGTTAGGAGTTATACTGGTCTGAGGATTCAAGCTCTCGTCCTCACACTTTACCTACCAACACATTTCCGCAGCATCAGGGATGAATTATTTATAAAAATCAAAAATAGATTCCCAGTTGTGTAGATACCATATTTTTTCCATTAAAAAAATACTGTGGAGACCACTATGGAAATCAGTATGGTAACATCTTAGAAAACATGGCATAGCTCTACCTGAAGACCCAGCCATACCACTTCTGGGTATGCATCCAAATGATTCCTCACCAAACCACAAGGGCATCTCCTCATCTATGTTTGTAGCAGACTTATTTGTAATAGCTAGAAACTGGAAACAACCAGTTATCTCTCAACTGATGAATGGATTTCTTTAAAAACTGTGGTACATTTACACAATGGAATATTACTCAGCTATCAGAAACAAAGAAATCATGCAATTTGCAGCCAAATGGCTAGAACTAAAAAAGCTCATCCTGAGTAAGCTAAGCCATACTCAGAAAGATACACATGACATGTATTCACTTATAACTAGATTTTAGCCATATAGTACAGGATAACCATCCAACAATCAATAGACCCAAAACAACAAGAACATGGACTTGGTTACCTGTTAATGGGACACTCCACCCTAGTGGAACTGTCATGTATGCTCCCTGTGTAAGAGGAAGCTCTTAGACCTCTTGTGACTAATGAACTGAGGGGAGCTGATAGGTGGAGGGACTCTACACTGGAGGGGTGGGACTGGGAGGAGGTGGAGGGAGGGGGTAGTAATGGAGATGTAACTTGAAGTAATAAATAAATGTTAAAAAAATACTGTGGAGGAGCTGGAAATTAGCTGAGTAGCTAAGAGCATTTACTGCTCTTGTGGAAGTACGGAGTGCAGTGGCAACACCAGTATCCAGATACTTAAAATTGCCTGTAACTCCAACTCATGGGGATTTAATGCCTTCTTATTGCCAATGGGTCACCTCAAACTGTATAACATACACACACACACACACACACACACACACACACACACACACACACACACTGATAAAAAGTAAATATTTTGAAACGACATCTGTTATATTCTTTAATGGGTCATTAAAGTATGATACAATAGCAATGTGTGCATGAGACGTTCCCATCATACATTAAGTGACTCTTTTTTTTTTTTTTTTTTTTTTTTTTTTTTCCAATGCTGGTAATGGACAGCAAGGGCTAGGGCACTTTCTGTTCACTTTTGTTTTTACAGTTTACATAAACTAAGGGGAGAAAATCCAAATAGCATAGTGTCCCCCGTGTATGTTTTAAGAAGTTTGTGTAATAATTAATAAGGGACCAAGTAGCAAAATTGTCCATTTATTCTCATATTGAACCAGAAAAGCATAATGTTCACCATATTATCCTTCTGATTGGAGCCACTATCTCCATCATTAAACTCAGATTATGATGCTTACAGCCTGTCACGTCTTCATTCTATATCTAGAAACCTCTGCCCTATTGGTAAGCTTCATTCTATATCTAGAAACCTCTGCCCTATTGGTAAGCTTAAGACCCTGTGTTATGACTGCTTTGTCTTACTTATAAATTGTTTGTAAAGAAAAACAACACTAGATAGCTATGCACAAATATATACATATTTGCTTCTTAAATATTATCTAGTGAAATCACTTCTTTTGTAATAGGTATTACATAATTTTGAAGGCCAATGTTTTATCAAAATAAGTCTTTTATCTATTTTAAAGTATTTTTATGTATTCTTTGAACATTTCAAGCTTTTATGAAATTATTTGTTTATACCCATTCATCACTACCTTCTACAAACTCCTAATGGCCCCACTTCATTTCCTTCTTTGCATCACCTCCTTTCTCGTTTTCCATTAATTGACCCTAAATTCAACTAGTGCTGTCCATATGCACAAAGGTGTATCTTCTAGAGTAGTAACTTGTATGCTAAATGCAAATTTAGTGCTCATATCAGAGTCTTTCAACAGAAAAATATGTTATTATCATTTACTCTCCAGATTTCTAGTTAATACCTTTGATGTGAATGGATATCAACTTAGTTTTGGAGGTATGAGGTGATATAGAAAAAAATTATTATATTTTACCATGGTATATTAGCAAAGTGAGAGTGGTTTGAATTTTACCGTATCAGCTCCAATAAATTAGGGGGCAAATGAATATAAAGTGCTTGGCACATTTTTTGTATTTCCTTCTATATTTTTTAAAATTAATTTTCTGAAGCTGCTTTTCTACTGAAATTTGATCCAGGATTCTATAGAGTGCATTGCAAATATCTGCAGTAGAATTATATGATGCTACTTATTCGCTCCGTCATTTCACAGTTTTAGGGTACCTGCTGTGGCCCATGCCTGAGTGAGGCAGTTAGACAGTCAGTGATGAGCAAAGATGTTTGAACTCATCAAAGGACACAACTGGTTAAAATGCTTAATAAGGGTTAGATATGTGACTCAATGGGTGAAGTGCTTGTCACACAAGCCTGAGGATGTGAATTAAACCCCACAACCCACTTAAAACTGGATGAAACTGGATGCAGTGGAGCACATCTACAATACAGTAAATTCTGTGGAAATGTGAAAGATGGACATGGGAAATCCCTGGAAATTCATAGGCTAGCTAGTCTGGCATGTAAAGTGTAAACAACTAGACATCTTGTCTCAAAGAAGGTACAAGGTAAGAACCTACACTAACGGCTGTCCAGTGAACTCCATGCTATAACGTGCCATGGCATGTGCTCACCTGCATGCACACGTGTGCATATGTGCATATGTACACTAGAGAGACAGACAGACAGAGACAAAGAGAGTGAGAATAAGTGAGAGAGAGAGATTGATTTTTTTAAATGCTCACTAAGCCAACTAAATCTAAGAGGGAGTAAATAAGTGACTATACAAAATAGACTCAATTTTATTGGCTGATATGGAATCCATGTAGGATTTGTGTTTTGAGGGGAGAGAGTATAATGGGGGTGATCATACTCCTAAAGCATTCATGGGATTAATGTGGCCAACTGATTAGATGGTATGTTGATATAGACTATGGAATGTTCAGCAATTATAGCAAAGTAAGGAAATACCCTAGATTACATCGAGGAGGTGTGTCAACCTGGAACAGTGCTCAGATCTCATAGTCTGCAGTCTTCTCAGATAATTTGAACTAATTGCCTCCTTTTCTGACCACCCTTCCAAGAATCCTGCATTTCCATCCTTTCCAAAGAACAGGGTTTCCCTATTAAACTGGCTAAGATTGTTGTCATCATCTGCTAAGGTTTACAACATTAGTGTTTCCTTCCCTCTGTTTCTAAACTTACTGGTGTCAGTTGAAGGAAAATCTTTTTTGCTTGGCTGAGCATATTCAGTGCTGTGCATTTTGGTGGTCATTTAAACAGAGTATGTTCTCAATACATAGTTCTCTGATTTTTAGGTCATTTTAAGCGACTTAGTTTGGGTTCTGGGAGCCAAACATGGATCTTCTGCAAAGGGCATATACATTCTCAATGTTTGAGTACTCTCTATGGTCCCTCATTCTTATTTTAAGAAAGTTATGTGTTATTTCTATTGACCCTTAGTATCCAAAGTGGATCCATTGCTTCCTTTACTCCCCAAAAGATGCAAAAGTCTTCCTATTAAAATGACTTAAAGGTGCATATAATGTACTAACCTAGTTAAAATCATCTCAAATTATTTCTAATATCCAGTGCAACATAAATGCATATATAAGCAGTTTCTTTTTTTCCAAGATTCAGTTTCTCTGTGTAACAGAACCCTGGATGTCCAGGACTCACTTTGTAGACCAGTCTGGGCTCCAACTGACAGAGATCTATCTGCCTCTGCCTCCTGAGTTCTGGGATTAAAGGCATGCTCCGCCAAGCCTAGAAAAAAAAGCAGTTTCTATACTACATGGTTTAGGAAATAATAACAGTAAAATAAGGTTTGCATATATTTTATGCAGATAAATTAATTTTATTCAATTTTCAGTTGAATTCATATATGTAATCGATACTGAAGTCTGTTTAAAAGAAAGTTTCAATTATTAGATATGATAGAGAAGGAAAGCCAAGAATAAGCAAGCAAATTGATTTTTGTAGTTTTTACAGAGGCCCTTCCATATGTATGTGTGTGTGTGTTTGTGTGCACACACCACTTGTTAGGGGGAGAGGTGGTTTTAAGCTGTACCATGTGACTGCTTGGGAATGAATATGGGTCCTCAGCAATGTCAATATATAGTCAATATCTATATCAATATCAATATCTCCAGCCTCCCTTATTAATTTTTATTTTTCTTTTCTTACAAATACACATTATCTGCTGTAGAAGTAAGCAGTCAGGTGACAACCTGTCAGGAGCCAAATGCTTTTAAGTCTCCTTCCTTCATGTCCATCTTCTATTCTTGGAAGAATATAACATACAGTATTCAAACACTGTCAGAAGCTCTCTGAGAAAGGGGTTCCATAAACATGCAAGCTTCCTAAAAAGCTCTCTGGCATTTTTCAAAGTCTACACTGAAGATGCACCCCAGAGTTGCTTCTTGCTAACACCCAGCTTTTTCTTTTATCTGTTATTACTGACATGGAGTGAAGATTCCCTCATTGATAATTGCCACTCTTCTTGTTTGGGCAGACTTCACACGGAGTTCTACAAAGGTGATATTATTATTCCTGATAAGAGTTTTACAAACTGCATGACTTAGTCCAAACAATTGTAGAAGTTAAAGAAGTTAGATAGCTGATAGAAAACATACAGCTGTATATAGTAAATACTCTTCCCAAACACCGTGTATCTCATTAGGAGACAGGCCTGAGATAGATTTATGACCTCAGATAAACTTTCACTCTAGAGATGATAAGACCAAACTCCAGGTGTGCCATGAATCCAATTAAGGACCTTATACTCCCCATAAACTCAAGAGATAATGAGGTTACCAAGAAATGCCTAGGTTTAGTACAAATCTTAATGACAAAATACATAAAATTTTGTTGTAATTCCTTATACTTTGTCAGGTTTGACGTAATATTCTGTCCTCTTAAACTTAACTTGTGTACAGAAAAGCAAATTTTAATTGAGTACTAAAATGTGTGATTGATAAGTGCTCTCCTATTGCAATGGTTTTATCTGTCCTTGTGATAAATGCCTTTTAACCATGAGGTAATTCTTCCTTTGATGTAGAGAGCCCTCGCTCAGGGTATAAAGAGAATGATCACCACATTAAAATTGTCATTGAATCCTAGCTTTGTCCATTTCTTCTTTCTGGTGTGAGTGTATATGAAATAGTCCCTCTGTTTTCATCCCTTTCTTATTATTTTCATATAACTCATGGATTAGGTAAAAACCTCAGAGCTCCACTATCAACTTCTGAGATAAATTGGTCAAAATATAGTTTAATCCACTGAACACTAAGTGGGTGGCCTGCTGGCTAATAGGCCAAGCGCTTGCAATAACTTACAAAACAAAGGTTGTTTTTACCACCTCCTTGGCTTATAGCCCCAACCAAAGGAAAAAAGTTGGTAATTTTAACCCTGGTAGTCACCAGCAAAAGACTTCCTCTGAGCTACAGAGTAGAAAAGGCATAGGTTTCTCTCTCTCTCTCTCTCTCTCTCTCTTTCTCTCTCTCTCCTCTCTCTCTCTACCATAGCTAGCTACCTGCAAGGGTCATCAGCTCTTGCAGTCAGGGCCAACAGTCCCCAGAGAAGTCCAAACCTGGAAGATTGTACGTGCTGTGTCCCATCCTAAGACCCCATGTTGTGTGACAAGGCTGGACCTTGACAACAACACAACTTCTTCTCTTTGGTTTTGGACTGCCCTTTACCTTTCAAACTCCACTGAACATAGAGATATAGAAATCTAAATAATTGAGAGTACTTAAAGCAGGGCTCTCTTGAAACAAGTTCACAGGCTTTTGCTTGTCTTGTAAAGGTTTTTACTTGCTTAGTTTATCGAGAGTCTCTTCTGTGTGTCTGTTACTCCTCCCACGGCCATCAGTATTATTACTGAGAGTGAACAACCAGTGAGACACTGTCAGGACATTAACATCTTACTCTCTTCCTGTTTTGACATTGTGATCCAAATTATACCTGAACACTATCAAATGAGCTCTCAGCAATACACCCTTCATCAAATGGCTAGCTCCTTAGTGCTATATCTGGGTATGATTTCCAAAGCCGTCTAGACTTGTTTGTAGTGGGCATAATTCAAGGCTGAAATCACACCTGGCTTCTACATCAGTCGAACAAGGAGCAGTAAGTATTCTTGAGACAGGGTTTCAGCTTACTGGTCCTGAACTGAATCCTGCTGTTCACTCACCTTGTGCTCTGGCCACAGCGAATGCCTTCATATATGCTCTAGTAGGGCTGGCTCCTAAAACACTGATTTGACTTGTAGAACTAGCTTTAAACTCATTTCTACTGCCTTTCATAGTGCAGACATTTAGACTAGAACTCAGAGACCTTGGGCCTGAGTCTGTGCATTGTTTCTGTTTGTATTTTCTTCTCACAAAGTCAGAAGATCTGAATCTTGTCTCTGCATTCTTCAGCAGCTTTCCCTGGACCATTAGGAGATCAGCATGGCTGCCTAGCCTCGGCCATCACTCGAGAGTATGGACTGCCTCAGCCTCCATCCCAAGCGTGGCCCATGGGATATTATTAATTTTGATCTTGTGAAACATAACCAGGAATAGCCTGGTACAGAAAGGTGTGGCAGCACCAGCATCACTCCCCATGTGGATTTCTGACTCTCCTATCAATTCTTTCCTAACTTTGCTCAGAGTTTTGTCTTTGTTTGCATATTCACACTGTAATAGCTAGTACATGTTAGCAGAACAATTACAGGAAGGGAACCATAAAGTTTGTGTTCAGTTTAATGTTTTGTACAGGCCTCAAGAAATAGGCTTGTTCTTTTATTTTTAGTTTTTTGTTTTTCTAGTACCCCTACTGGGACAGATAGATAAAGTAGGTTTAACACTCATTTTTAGTCTCACTGGTTTAAATTGTTTCCTCTTCTCACCTCAATGGCTTTTGTAATCTTTCCAGTAAAATATCTACAACCCATAGATTTAACATGAGCATTCCATGATGCCTGAGATGTATGTGCCCATGAAGAAGTTAGTCAAACCGACTGAATGAGCGGATGACATTGCTAAGGAAGTACTTGTGAATCCAGTTACTTCTCATATCTGCTATAGGCCAGAGGACCCATTGGTTTGTACCTCCTCAGTATAGGAGTGCAAGGATGTACTAATGTTGGGTTACACATTCTCATACAGAACTATCTTCTAAGTCAAACTGGTGCCATATTCATCAGATCGGCTGTGTGGTTTGCAAAAGATCATCACCATTGGGATTGTTGACTGTTGATGTTCCTTCACTGATCATTTGACCTCAGCCCATATCTATCCACTTCCCTCAACCAGTTATTTACAGTTCTGCCCTAATTACATATTGCTTTGGGGGTGGGTATTGATTATATGTGCAAGTAAGACCTAAGGGAAGGGGCCCTATCTATGTGGTCATGGAAGTATCATCATCCATGCTGGTTCAGAACATCTTTTAGATCACCCACAGTCCTAGCTGCATGCCATTGCTCCATATGTATGCCTCATGAACTCATTGGTGCATCAGAGTGAATTTTGGTGGAATCATACCTCAATTTGTCTTTAGGACCTTAGGAGAAAAGGTAAACAAATAATGTTTGTGTCTCTACCAGAGAAAGAATTTTAGTGAGCCATGCATTGGCCATATAAGAGTTGGCTAGTAGTTTGTAGGTTTCCAAGTATGACTTTTTTTTGTAGTTGTTTACATTTAAGAACAACTTTTAGTCACCTAGAGGTGACACTAGGTCTTTTTATTAGAAAACACTAAGATCAACTTCTGGTAAATTTCATATCAGAAATGTAGGCATAGATATGCATTTATATCTCTTTCTATACAGTAGTATCAGCAGATTGATTGATTAATATATAAAACACTCATTAGATCAAGAAGAAAATATAGAACTTCAGAACATATATGATGCTTTGGTTTGTAATTGTGAGTTTAGAGAAAATACGTGGCTATATAAAAAAGTCAGTTTTAAATAGTCTAATTAGGCAATCAGTTATGTTGCTTATCTGCATTCACCAAGAGCTCACAGGAAACCGGAAGTGACTACATGTTGCCTAATTAGTCCAATTAAACACCTGCCTAAGATTTTCTAGCTTAGCAAACTCCCCACTCTGGAAATCACTAGCACACCACTAAAAATATAACTTCTGAATGAAAGTATTTTATTTGAAAAGTTGCAAAACTATTTTCTGGATCCTGTATAGAAAATATAAATAAAAAACTGTGAATTGTGAGCTTTTCCCCCCCTTCTTTCTAGGACTTTGTTTCCATGTTTCTCAGATTAAGCTGGCAGATTCAGTTGCTTTCAGGGTATTAGTAAAAGATACCATATGCCATATCCTCACCTGAGTCCTCCAGCTCTTCCTTGGCCTCCTCTTTGCCTGGGGTACAGCAACAGTAGGAACAGGAGTGATGGTGGCAGTCAAAGGCAGCAGCCAGGAACACAGATGGATCAGCCAAGAAGGCCTTGACCTTTTCAGCAGGTGGGCAGATGTACTCAGTTCCCACAGACAAAGCCAGGGTACACTTAGATACATTAATGATAGAATGTGACACCAAAGCAACAGTCAAGTAACCAATCTGCAGACACACAGTGACAGCATCATTAACACCCTCCAGGAGGCAAGAGTTTGTAGATCATAGGATGGTTTTTATTATAGAGCTGAAAAAAAAACCATAGCCAAAACAAACAAACAAACAAACAAGCAAGCAAAAAACCTCTAAGAGTTTGATTGATCTCAGTAACACACAACAAATGCATGGCTAGTTGACATGTTCAATTATAAGCCACGACCTTATGTGTCAGGACACTACCCTGTATGGTTGGTAATTATATATTCAATATGATGATTGATGTCACTTTCGTTACTGAGCTAAAGTGTTTCAGAGAAACTGCTGTATTTAAAATTCAAACCTCCCTGTGAATTCAATACCATTATCATTTCAAAACAGAAAAGTGAATATCAGACTCAGTCTTTTCCCTCCAAGATAAGAAGTGACAGGATAACAGTGGTAAGACTGTTTAGGGGCTAACCTAGTGTTTTCTGATTGGAGATGACTCCTGTTCCCAAAAAGGGAAATCATGCTTAGTACTATAAACATGGTCCAAAGCCATGACTGCAGGTCTTAGGCTTTGAAAGGGACACCTACTACTGTTGTTTTGTGAAACATACATGTTGTTAAATTGCCTTTTAATTATTAATGTTTGTACCTGTTGATTAGCACTGCTCTGAGCTTTGGTCAGAGAAGCTTCTGTTTGCAGTGGACAGGAAAACTACAGAGACACAGAATTGGCCATAGTGCTGAGAACAAGTGACATGCTAGACTCTTGGCCCGAAATGAGACTCTACAGCAGCTCTCTCTGCCAGACTCGGGGAACACTACACAATTAGACTTGGAAAAACTGAAGAGCTCAGGGGTAGAAAGGAGTGCTGTGAAATGCTGTATCCTGGAAAAAACCCGGCTGTTGCACTCACGTTGCATTTATGGCGACCTAAAGAAGACCGACACAAAATGCAGATAGTGATAACAGTGTTGGGTAGTCTTTTCTGTTTGTGTGTTTGGCTGCTATCAAGTTGCCCATGTTCATGCAGTCAACCATAACTAACTCAAAGATTTAAAAGTAAATAGGACATGAAAGTTGAAGGGACACTTATTAGGCAGATCTGGGAAAGTGGAAGGGAGGATCTCGGTTATGCAAGAGGCTTTTCTTATTATATTATACCCTCTGCTTATTTTACTGTACTTAATACCTTTATCTCCCTTTCATCCCTTTTTCCTCCCAACCACCCAACACTATGCAGGAGAGAAACAAGGTTAAAGGTGAAAGTTCTCTTTAGGCTACTTCCTGCTGATTAGGGTCATTGGTTTTTGGGGGCAATATCAGTCTCAGTAGAAGTCCAACAAACCAGGAGACAGCAGCAGGAAGAAAAAGCAGCAGTTTGTGGAGCACCAGCAGACAGGAAGCAGCAACCTCTTTCTTCTTTGTACTCCTTTCTTTTCTTTGTAGAGCTCTTTCTCTTCTTTGTAGCCCCCTCTTTTCTACTTATTTGCAGAGACCCCTTTCTTCTACTTCTTTGTACAGTCCCTTTTTTCTTCCTTGTAGAGCCTCTTTTCTGCTACTTCTTTGTAGAGCCCCATTTTTCTCTTACTTCTTTGCAATGCCTTTTAAAAAATATTTATTTATTATTTCAGATTACATCTCCATCACAGTGTCCTCTTTCCACCCCTCCAGTCCCGCCCTCCCACCCTCTACCCCCTATCCCTTCCATCCCACTCCTCTGGAGTGGAGTGTCCTGACATAACAGTCTCCTGCCCCAGTTCAGCAGTCATATGAGGGCCAAGAGCCTCCTCATACACTGGGGGCCTACAAGGCAGCACCACTGGTGCAAAGTGTCTCATTGACAGGAAAAAAGTCTATGTTCCTGTTCCCTTTGGTGTATTGGTTGTAGTATAGTTATCATGTACTCTATGTACTCTATGGCTAAAGTCCAACTATAAGTGAATAGATGCCATGTGCATCCTTCTGAGTCTGGGTTAGTTCACTCAGGAGGAGCTGCTCTAGTTCCATCCATTTGGCTGCAAATTGCATGATTTTGCTGTTTCTGATAGCTGCAGTGTCTTTTTCTCCTATTTCTTTGTAGAGCCCTTTCTTTTTTCTTTTTAGACCCTCTTTTATCCTACCTCTTTGTAGAGCCCCTTTCCTCCTACTTCTTTGTAGACCCCTTTCTCCTTGGGGCTCTGGCTTTTTATTCCTTTCTCAAGTCCTCTGAATCAAACTTGCTCAGCTGGTTAAGCCACGCCCCTGCTAGCTCATGAGACAGATAATACTTTACACCTGTGTTTTAAGCAGCCTCACACCTGGGATTAAACAAAAACATTCTCATAATTGGTTATTTTAATAAAATCATACCGCATCTGGAGGTGGGTGTGATCAAGATACAAGTATATAGTATAAGATTGTTAACAAATTATAAATAGATAGATAGATAGATAGATAGATAGATAGATAGATAGATGATATTATATATAGATAGATTCAGGTATGTTGTTGTGTGGCTGTTATCTCAGATCTGAAGAAGTAGAGATAAGAGGAACCCAGAGCTTGTTACCAACCAGCTGAATGAATGTGGCCACTTTCGGTTCTGTGAGAAACCCTGTAGAAAGAAAGAAAGAAAGAAAGAAAGAAAGAAAGAAAGAAAGAAAGAAAGAAAGAAAGAA
>CAJQZJ010033615.1:993180-1026407 GCA_907164525.1 Lophiomys imhausi | reverse complement strand
GGAGGGAGGGAGGGAGGGAGGGAGGGAGGAAGGAAGGAAGGAAGGAAAAAAGAAAGAAAGAAACAAAGAAAGGAAAGAAAGAAAGAAGAAAAGAAAGAAAGAAGAGCAATTATGGAAGTACATAGTAGTTGGTCTCCACATTCATCAGGCAGGACATACCCACACATACACATACATACACACATGAACATATTACACATGCAGAGACTTACATAATACAGACTCATACATGTACACATGCATACATGTGGGCACATAACACACACACACACACACACACACACACACACAGAAGCAGGCTCCATATCTTTTCATTTCTCCCCTACCTCTCACTGTTCCCATTTACAATCATTTCAACCAACAATGATGCACAATTCAGCCCTGATAACCCAAGACCCATTCTACGAGATTTCCATGTACTAATGGTTTTAAAGAGAAATTATATCCTTAGTTAGAAAATTAGCTGCCTCCCTTTTTTTCCAAATTGTCCAAATAAAAGTTCACAAGAGGAATCTTGACAAGTATAATTACATCCTGCTCATCTGCCTCTTCTTTCATCAACAATTCCCCAGATCCCTGAGAGAAGGAATGGTTAAGGGGCACAGCTGCACACCGAGGCTGCACATTCAAGTGGAAGATGGCTGTGCTGTTCGTGAAGATGACCCACAGTAAATGTCAACCTGGTCATTTCTCATGCTTGTGGCATTTCACCAGAGGCTTGTACTTTAATGGGAGAACAATAATGTGCAGGTACATATCAAATTCAGAAAATGTCAGCATATCATGTAATTACCTCTTTGAAAAACTGGGAACTCTTTTAAAGTAGGGTATGCCATGTATATTCTGAAGAAATTTTGCAGTCCCACCAGTTAGCTAGCCATAATAATGATTGATTTTCATTTCATAATTTTGTATAACATACCAAATGAGATAAATCTACACTCACCATTACTTTAAGTGATAAACTACACATGTCAAATAAATTAAAACTTCAACTATTAATCTTTGAAAGGTACTTCAGCCTCTAATGTGAATTTTATTAAACTGTCTTTGAATGTTTTCCTTTTTAAACATTTAATTTTATTTAATTTTGCATTTTACATACCAATCGTAACCAGCTCCTTCCCGTCCTCTGGGTCCTACCCTCCTGCTCCCTTCTCCCCTTCTCCCATTCCCCTCCTCTTCTCCACAGAAAAAGGGGAGCCCCTCCCTTCCTTACCATCCCACCCAAGCGTATCAAGTCCCATCAAGTCTGAGTGCTCCCTGTTCCCCTGAGGCCAGGCACCACAGACCCATATAAGGGAAGTGATCAAAAAGCAGGCCTCATCATCCTTGCCTGAGTCAGCCCCAGCTTTACTTGCTAGAGGCCCACATGATGATCAACCTGCCCATCAGTTACATATGTGTAGGAGACCTAGGTCCAGTTTATGCATGCCCTTTGAATGGTGGTTCAGACTCTGTGAGCCCCCAAGGACTTAGGTTTCTGTTGGTCGTCTGGTGGAGTTCTTGCTCTTCTGGGTCTTTCTATCCTTCTCCCATTCTTCCGCAAGATCCCCTGTGTTCCACCTAACATTTGACTGTGGGTTTCAGCTTCTGTTTGGATCCTCTTCTACATGGAGGTTCTCACATGACACTTATGCTATGTTCCTGTCTATACTCATAGCAGAATATCATTAATAGTGATAAGAGTTGTCTCTCTCCCTTCGGGTAGATCTAATGTTGGGCCCATCATTGGTCGGTCATTCCCTCAATGTCTGCTATACCTTATCCCTTCACATCTTGTAACCGGGTAAACTGTGAACTTGTTCTTTGGCATGTCTATTCAGGTATAAATACCATTCTGATTATGCTGCCTCACCACTTTCTAGTCCCCCTCTCACTCCTGTTAATCACCTCCTCCCTATAATTCCCTTTCAGTTATTCATTTCAGGTTTGAAAGTCACTGAGTTTTGCCAGAATTATCTGAATAACCATGGGTACTGAGTTGGAGCCTTGTGAGTGTCTCAGATGGTGCAAAGCTGAATACTATGATTACCCCTCCCCATAGTAGCCAGTAGTTAAGGCCCAATGGGCTGTTCCCTGATCTGTGGTGCACTGTAAATAGGCTCAATCTTTGCATACTTATTTTATATATAGCCACTGCTGCTGTGAGACCATGACAACATTGTCTATGCAAGGCCTATAAGACAGCTTTCCACAGCCTTGCTTCCCTTCTTCTGGCCCTTAAATTCTTTCCAGTCTGCATCCTTAATGATCCCTGAGCATTAGAACAAGTGATATAAATCTCCTATAAAATGAAATTATATTTCAATGGATTTAATGACTTAGAAATAAAGACAGTACTTTCAATTCCTCATTCACAAATACATACACATAATGGGCTGGGAATAATTGGAGAATGCTTAGTATTTGGATTCCATTAAGAAATTGGTGACGGGGGATCCAAGATGGCGGCGGCCGGCACGGACGTATTTTGATTTTGGGGTCAACAGTCACAAGGTGGCAAGTGTTGCAGGATGCTATACAAAGGGCACAACCCCTTCTAAATCTCACCCAGCTACACAGGGACCACGGAGGATGCCTGGGCAGGATGCCCCTTCCAACTCTCAGACACACTAGGAAGCCTCTGGACCTGGGAATTGGGATAACCCATCCCCGCAAAAGGAGAAATCCCTGGTAAGTTCCAACCTAATACCCAGCCAGCAGATTCAGAAACCATGCAGAGATAATCCCCACCCTGCTGGGCACTCCCAAGTCTCACACAGACGATCCAATTATCTGGGAAGAGTTGCAACCCTTGGAAGTGAAGTAGCTCCACCGCAAAGCGCCTTCAGATCCTAGTCTGTGACGTCACTGGCCAGCTTCCAAGCCTCAGGAGCTGCAAGGCTATTGGAGCTGAACTGCAGATTTACCCCCTACAGGAACCAACCCCGGGCAAACTGTGAGATATTTGAAACTGTCCTATATCGAACTTTTGTACTAGTAAGGGCCCTTCTGGCAGGGAATCAGAGCTTACTTGTGCACAGCTCCGCCACCTGAATTAATTAGGTCCCCACCTGGGAGGCGGGACTGAATGACTCTCCTTATAGGGGTGGAGTAAGGCAACTCCTACACCACAGTGCCCCCTTTGGACCCAAATCCAGAAGACAGCAAAAAAAAAAAAAAATTCCACATGGCCAGAGGCCCGAGACAAAAAAAAAAAAAAAGCAGAGCGAAATGTCTCCAACAAAAGAAAGCAACGCTATTCCATCCAGCCCGAACCACCTCACCACAACTGAAACACATGAAAACGATGACAATTCTACATTATGGAAAGTGATAAAGTCCCTTCAAGAAGAACTTGAAACTATGAAGGAATTCAAAAAAGCCACAATTCTACAAGTCAAAACAACGAATAACATCATTAAAGAGCTCCAAGCCAAGGTGACCCAGCTTGAACAGGAAAAGGATAAAGCAATGAAAGATCTCCAGACAAAAACAAGCAAACTGGAGAAGGAAATGTATAAAACGAACACTACCATTCAAGACATGAAAATAGAAATGGAAACAATAAAGAAAACACAGTCAGAGTTAAAAGAGGAAATAGAGAATCAAGAGAAGAGAACAGGAACTAACATATGTGAGTATGAAAAAATAGGATGCAAGAGATGGAAGACAGGATCTCAGGCATGGAAGATTCGATGGAAGAAATCAGTACAACATCCAAAGAAAATGAGAAGGCTAAAGAAATCTCTCACCCACAACATCCAAAAAATCAAGGACTCAATGAAAAGACGGAACCTAAGAATTATAGGCATAGAGGAAAGAGAAGACTCCCGACTCCATTGTCTAGGAAATATCCTCAACAAAATCATAGAAGAAAACTTCCCAAACCTAAAGAAAGAGATGTCAGTAAAAATCCAAGAGGCTTACAGAACACCAAACAGATTAGATCAGAAAAGAAACTCCTCTCGCCACATAATAATAGAAATTCCAAATGTAGAGAACAAAGAAAGGATATTAAAAGCTGTAAGAGAAAAAGGCCAAGTCACATACAATGGCAGACCCATCAGAATCACACCTGACTTCTCCTCAGAAAATTTAAAAGCTAGAAGGGCCTGGACGGATGTCCTACAAGCCTTGAGAGAACATAGGTGCCCAGCCAGACTACTATACCCAGCAAAACTCTCTATCAACATAGAAGGAGAAAACAAGATATTCCATGACAAAATCAAATTATAACAATATCTCCTCACAAACCCAGCCCTACAGAAGATCCTAGAAGGAAAATTCCAACACAGAGAAGATAACTACACCCAAGAAAACAGAGGAAATAGAAATCTCCACAGCAACTAAACAAAAGAGAAACAAAGACAGCGAGCTGTACCAAAATAATGGGAAATAACAACCCCTGGTCACTAATATCCATCAACATCAATGGACTCAACTCGCCAATAAAAAGACACAGACTTACAGACTGGATCTGTAAACAAGACCCATCTTTTTGCTGTATACAAGAAACACATCTCACTATTGAAGATAAACACTACCTCAGGTTAAAGGGCTGGGAAAAGGTCTTCCAAGCAAATGGACCCAGGAAACAAGCTGGAGGAGCAACCCTAATATCAAACAAAATAGACTTCCAATTGAAGTTAATAAAAAAAGACAGAGAAGGGCATTACATACTCATTAAAGGAAATATTCACCAAGAGGTCATTTCAATATTGAATATCTATGCCCCAAATAAAAAAGGCACCTACATTTATAAAAGAAACGCTTCTAAAATTTAAATTGCACATCGATTGAAACACTTTAATAGTGGGAGACTTCAACACCCCACTCACAACTATGGACAGATCATCAAGACAGAAGCCAAACAGAGAAATAATGAGTCTAACAGAGATCATGAACCAAATGGACCTAACAGATATCTACAGAACGTTTCACCCAAACACAAAAGAATACACCTTCTTCTCAGCACCTCACGGAACCTCCTCCAAAATTGACCATATAGTTGGACACAAAGATAGCCTCAACAGATACAAGAAAGTTGAAATAACCCCTTGTATCTTATCAGACCACCATGGAATAAAGCTGGACTTCACTAGCAAAAGAATCAACAGAAAATCTACACTCACATGGAAATTGCACAACTCTTTACTAGAGGACCACTGGGTCAGGGAAGAAATAAAGAAGGAAATCAAAGACTTCTTAAAATCCAACGAAAATGAAGACACAACATACCCAAACCTATGGGACACAATGAAAGCTGTGCTATGAGGAAAGTTCATAGCACTAAGTGCCTTCAAAAAGAAAATTGTGACAGCTCATATTAGCGAATTAACAGCTAAACTGGGTGAATTGGAAAAAAAAAGAAGCAAACACTCCCAAGAGGAGCAGAAGGCAAGAGATCATCAAACTTAGGGCTGAAATCAAAAACTTAGAAACAGAAAGAACTATACAAAGAATCAATGAAACCAAGAGTTGGTTCTTCGAGAAAATCAACAAAATAGACAGACCCTTAGCCAAATTAACTAAAAGACAGAGGGAGAAAACACAAATCAACAAATTCAAAAATGAAAAGGGTGAAATAACAACAGACATTGAGGAAATCCAGAGAATATTTGGATCTTACTTTAAAAATCTATTTTCCACCAAATTTGAAAACTGAATTGAAATGGACAATTTTCTTGATAGATTCCACCTACCGAAGCTAAATCAAGATGAGATAAACAGAATAAACAGCCCTATAACCCCTAAGGAAATAGAAACAGTCATTAAAAATCTCCCAACGAAAAAAAGCCCAGGGCCAGATGGCTTTAGCATGGAATTCTACCGGACCTTCAAAGAGGAGCTAACACCAATACTTTTCAAACTCTTTCACAAAATAGAATCTGAAAGAACATTGCCAAACTCATTCTACGAGGCCACAATCATCCTGATTCCTAAACCACAAAAAAATCCCAACAAAGAAAGATAACTTCAGACCAATCTCCCTCATGAACATAAATGCAAAAATACTTAATAAAGTACTAGTAAACCGAATTCAAGAACACATCAAAAGTATCATAAACCATGATCAAGTAGGCTTCATCCCAAGAATGCAGGGATGGTTCAACATATGAAAATCTGTCAACATCATTCACCATATAAACAAGATGAAAGAAAAAACCACATGATAATCTCGCTAGATGCAGAAAAAGCATTTGACAAAATCCAACACCCCTTCATGCTAAAAGTTCTGGAGAGAATGGGCATACAAGGTCCGTACCTAGAAATAAAGGCAATATACAGCAGGCCAGTGGCCAACATCAAAATAAATGGAGAGAAACTTGAAGCATTTCCTCTAAACTCAGGGACAAGACAAGGATGTCCACTTTCACCATATCTCTTCAATATAGTACTTGAAGTTCTTGCTAGAGCAATATGACAACTAAAGGACATCAAGGAGATAAACATCGGGAACGAAGAAGTCAAATTATCCCTATTTGCAGATGATATGATAGTATACATAAGTGACCGCAAGAATTCCTCCAGAGAACACTTACAGCTGATAAACACCTTCAGCAAAGTGGCTGCATACAAAATTAATTCAAAAAAATCAGAAGCCCTTCTTTATACAACAAACAAATGGGCTGAGAAAAAAATAAGGGAAACAACCCCCTTCAAAATAGCCACAAACAACATAAAATACCTGGGGGTAACTCTAACCAAGCAAGTAAAGGACCTGTACAACAAGAACTTCAAGCCCTTGAAGAAAGAAATGGAAGAGGCCTTTAGAAGATGGAAAGATCTCCCAGGCCCATGGATAGGTAGGATCAACATAATAAAAATGGCCATCCTACCAAAAGAAATATATAGATTCAAGGCAATTCCTATCAAAATACCAACACAATTTTTTATAGACTTGGAAAGAGCTATTCTCAATTTCATATGGAACAACAAAAAGCCCAGAATAGCTAAATCAATCCTGTACAATAAAAAAACATCTGGAGGTATTATGATCCCAAATTTCAAGCTGTACTACAGAGCAATAGTTGTAAAAACAGCATGGTATTGGTTTAGAAACAGACCAGTAGATCAATGGAATCGAATTGAAGATCCAGAAATAGACCCACACACTTATGGCCACCTAATTTTTGACAAAGAAGCCAAAACCGCACAATGGAAGGACAGCATCTTCAACAAATGGTGCTGGTCCAATTGGATGTCCAGTTGTAAAAGAATGAAATTACACCCATACTTATCACCTTGTACAAAACTTAAGTCAAAGTAGATCAAAGACCTTAACATAAGGCCGTTCACACTAAATCTACTAGAAGAAAAAATGCGAGAAACCCTCGAACTAATTTGCACAGGCGACAACTTCCTGAACAGAACACCAACAGCTCAGGACTTGAGATCAACCATCAATAAATGGGACCTCATGAAACTGAAAAGCTTCTGTAAGGCAAAAGACACTGTCATTCGAACAAAACGGCAGCCTGCAGACTGGGAGAAAATCTTCACCAACCCCACATCTGATAGAGGGCTAATATCCAAAATCTACAAAGAACTCAAGAAATTAAATGCCAAGAAACCAAATAATCCAATCAAAAAATGGGGGACAGAGCTAAATAGAGAATTAACAAAGGAGGAATCCCTAATGTCTGAGAGACACTTGAAGAAATGCTCAACATCCTTAATCATCAGAGAAATGCAACTCAAGACGACTCTGAGATTCCTCTCACACCTGTCAGAATGGCTAGGATCAAAAACGCAAATGACAGCACATGCTGGCGAGGGTGTGGAGAAAGGGGTACCCTACTCCATTGCTCGTGGGAATGTAGGCTTGTGCAACCACTATGGAGGTCAGTCTGGCGATATCTTAGAAAACTTGGAATAGCTCTGCCTCAGGACCCAGCCATACCACTTCTGGGTATACACCCAAATGCCTCTTCACGGAATCATAAGGAAGTTTCCTCATCTATGTTCATAGCAGCCTTATTTGTAATAGCTAGAAACTGGAAACAACCCAGATGTCCCTCAACCGAAGAATGGGTTAAAAAAACTGTGGTACATCTACACAATGGAATATTATTCAGCTATCAGGAACAATGAAATTATGCAATTTGCAGCCAAATGGATGGAACTAGAAAAGCTCATCCTGAGTGAACTAACCCAGACTCAGAAGGACACATATGGCATCTATTCACTTATAGTAGGATTTAAGCTATATAGTAGAAGGTATCAATACTACAACTAGCACACCAAAGGGAACTTGGACATAGACTTCTTATTTTTAATTTTTAATTTTTATTTATTTTTTATATATTAGTTATATATTTTTCTATTTTTAGTCTTTTCTATCTATTGTATGCTTATTGATTTGTTTGTTTAGTAGTTCTCTCTCCCGGGCAACAAGACACTTTTCACTGATGGTACTGCTTCTTATCTCCCCAAAGAATGAAGAGGCTCTTGGCCCTCATACGACCTCTCAACTCAGATGAGGGACTGTTGTATAAGGACACCCCACCCCAGAGAAATGGGATGGAAGAGTTAGGAGGTAAAGAAAAGAATGAAATGTGATGTTTCGGCCTTTTACTACCAACTGTCATAAAATGTTTAGGATAATTAAGAAATGCAAACTAATGGTTATGCAAGCCGGTCATTCTGTTAGGTACTATGACAGCCTATTATAGTTACTTGCTAAGCTAATCAGAAATAAAGCTGCTAAGAGACAAGCAACATCTGCTTACCCTAATATAAGGGATAGATAGGGCCTCTTCAAAAACCTCAAGAGATCTGCAGAATATGGCATTCAAAGATGTTTTCTTAACTTTAGATTTTTTTATATCAAGACATATCAACTCTTGACAGCACCCCCTATTCTCCTCCAAGTAGAAGATGAGCATCGAAAAATCTCCAGTGGTAGATGATTGTATTAGTGGCAAGCCTATCTCTTTGTAGGAAAAGCCCCTTGGTCCAACTGTAGACAGAATGCTGTCCAAAAAGGACAAAACCTGGAAGCAGGTAAGTCAACAGCCTAGCTCTGCCAAGACAGGGTAGGAAAGTCCTTCATAACCCCTGCTCTACAATCAATGTCTGTCAGAGAAATGGGGCCAAACGACTGAAGAGCGATGCTATAATGTATGGAGAGAAAATGGGAACTGTCCAGGCAGCCACTGGTATGTCATTTCTTAGTTTGGGAAGCTGCAGACCCTGTACTTCCTATAAAATCAGATATATTTATCCCTCTCAGGTCTCTGAGGTGGTTGAAGAACAGATAGCTAGAGTCTTATAATTAAATTTTGAGTTGTTTAGGAGTCAAGAGAGTGTTATACATCTAAGAAGATACTTTTAAAATTGTGTTGCAAGTTAGTATGAATGTTGAGTCAGATATAGAACTTTAAACTCATGGAGATGTTTAGATAGTAGAATGTTAAAGTCAAGTACCAAATACATATGGACTGGACATTGGGAATGTACGCTAAGCCATATAACCCTCATAACTGTGGCCTAATTACCTCTGTTGTACTGTATTGTATTTGTTATTATAAGAGAAAGAGCCATTTTTTGGACTGAAAGGGGAAACTGTAGGGGGAAATAAGATATACCTTAAACTTAAAAGAAAAAAAAAAGGGAAGAGGATGGGGGGTTGAGGGTGGGAGGGTGGAAAGGTGGGACTGGAGGGGGAATAGGGAGGGGACTGCGATTGAGATGTAACTTGAAGAAATAAAAAATAAAGGAAAAAAAAGAAATGGGTGACGTGTCATTAATAATCATTATATATGATAATATATGATATGCTTGATTCTAGATGAGAAAATGACCAATCACTGAAAGATTGATATTTTGGGAAAATTTTCTATCCATTGTGTGTGTGTGTGTGTGTGTGTGTGTGTGTGTAAGAGGGAGACAGAGGGAGACAGAGACCGATAGAAGGAGAGAGAGAGAAAGCTTAATATCTTTACTGAAGTGAGAAAATGTGTCCTTTATTGTTAACTGGAAGATGGTGCTTTTGCTACTTTGCACTTGTGTATAAGTGCAGTTGCACAAAGTGGTCAGAAGACGGTGCTATTCCTTCTGGAACTGGAGTCTTTCAGCTGTGAGTCACTAGATGTGGATCCTGGGAATCCAACTAGGGATCTCTGAGACAGCCACAAGTGTTCTTAAACACAGAGCCATTTCTCCAGCCCCACATCAAAATGATATTTATGTTTGCCTTGTCCTGCTGATATTTTCCTTAATATACTTAAGACATTGAATAATGAATGCTATTAGCAGTAAGTCAGGGTGAGTATGATCTAGCATCTTGGAACTAGTCTTATTCCATTAATCAGTATAAGATTTCTTTGTTTTGGAAGTTGCTGCCTTTGGAAATTGCCTCCACTAGATAAATGTAATAGGTATAAATGCAGGCTTGCAAAAGAGAAAACAGTGGACAGGGCAAGTAAGAAAGTAAGTCCCTCACCCATGTTGCTACCATGGCCTTCGTGATGGTTTAACCCTGCTCCTTAGTGGTGGCATCCCTGAAAGCCTTGATATTTCTCATCAGCTTTTGATGATATGCTTGACATGTTTCTAAGTAATTTATTTTCTGATTCTTCAAGTTTACTTTAATCTATATTGAAATTCGTGGTTAGTGCTCTGGTGCTCTATATGGCAAGTCTAAGTAACAATGAAAGCTCACAAGCCATACCCCCTCATTTATGAAACATATTTTCTGTTAGCTATGGAATTTTGCTTAGCATATTAGTTAAAAGAAAAGAGACAACTTCTTTGTTTTTATTTTAAAATATTACTTATATGAATAATGTTTTTTTTTCTTAATTTGGTTCTTGGGTTCTTTCATACACACATATAATGCAATCCATTTATTCTCTCCATCCATCCTCTCTTTTCTCCCTTCTACTCCTACCAACTCCCAAAATCATCTTCCATAAATGTTCCTTTCAAAACTTCATGACCTTTCACTTTGTTCTGCAACCCATTGGTTTAGTCAGGTTATCTGTGTGACACAGTTGAAGACAGTGATTCCCTTTCACTGAGTCTATCCACAGGAAATAGTTCCTCAGCAACAAAGAGGCCCTTTGAGTTCCTCTTCAATCCTTGTCTTACTGTTACCAGGTTGATGCTTGGTCAGGTACAGTGCAATAATCTGTAGTAGTTGGAAATTGTTGATCATAATAAATATGTATTGTCAGGAAGATGCCTTTTAAGAGCCCTTTCCCCCTCTTCTGGATTCTGTAGGCTTCCTTCCCCCTGTTGTAGTGATCAGAAATAACAGATGCATAATTGGCAGCATTGTTAAGTGTCTAGTGTGTGACAAATCTGACTTGCAGTGAGGTGCATCAGGATTGGTGGTATTGAGGAAGATGTCCTGACATTAGGAGATGTTGCAGTATTTACCACTATAATATTTCTGTCTCAAATTGATGAAGCAGACAAAAACTACTTACCCAGTGAATTTGTTCTACTCATCTAAAAGGTAGTTTATCTTTTCAAGCACAAAAATAATTATTCAGATAAAGTTCATGTAGTTAGAAAAAAATCACAGTTATTTCACAGTAGAAAGTAAGATGTTTTAAGTTCTTAAGGAAATTTTAAAATGGATATTTTAGTTTTATCTAGGTGCATTGATGCATATCTGTAATCCCAGCATTTAATTGGAGGTGACGGCAGGAGGATCAGCAGTTTGAGGCCATTCTCAGACACTTAAAGAACATGAGGAGGTACCACAGGAGACAGTATCTCAAAACATACAAACAACAATAATAAAAACACAGAAACATAATAAACATGCTAGACCATGTAACTGTACACGATCGTATCTGGTCATCTTACAGATTCATTAACAGTACTGGGGTTAATGTCACCATTTACAAAATATATTACTTAATGAATCTTCTGTTATAGTGAGTATATGAGACAGAAAACTTCTAAAGAAACATGCTTCATTCAGTGTGACTCATAGGTTGGCAGTTTCTGTCTATGATCAGTTGCTGCCAGTACTGTGTGGCATGGGCTACGTACGGCATAACTTGTTGAGGAGAATCATTTACCCGATGGCCAGGATGTGCAAGAGAGAATAAGGACGAATGAGCAAGAAAATGAAGGCGCAACGATCTCACTGACTCATACAAGGAAACACCCTAAAGACCTGATGATACCTCAGTAGACTCTTAATGGTTACAACATTTCCCTACAAACCCATCTTGGATATCAGACCTGAAAACCATGGATAACTGAGGGACACTTAAAAGACAAGTGATAGCAGACATTAACTTGCTTCTTGATTGATTATTTATAGTTTAATTTGTTTTTATTTTATTGTGTATTTTGTCTGCATGTGCGTACATGTGTCAGTCTGTGCCTCAGGAGACGATATCTAAAAAAAAAAAAGCATAATAATGATAAAAACACTAAAATGTAATAAACTTGCCCTGCACGCAGTGCCTGTAGAGTCCAGAAAGGGGGGCATTGGATTCCCCAGGACTGAAGTTACAGACGGTTGTAATTGTGTAAGTGCTGGAAACAGAAGTCAGGTCCTAGCAAGGGTGGTAAGGCTCTTCACTCACAGCCATCTCTCCAACCTCAATTTTTTTCAGTTATTTCTATTATGTTTTTCAATGTATGACATATTGGGGGGGTGTCCAAGGAGGTTAGAAAAAAAAGCAGGGTGGCTGTAGGGTTCTTGTGGCCAGAGTTGCAGGCAGTTATGAAGGTCCATGTGGGTCTAAACACAATTCTGTTCCTCCTTAAGACCAACAGTAACTCAACCTTTCAGTCCCTTCCTTCAAATTTTGTAATTGGCAGTTCTTACATTCAAAAATGAGAACTTTACATTGAGAAAAAGCTGGCAACTGACTTTAGATTGAATGACTTTAGATTTATGGTCAGTGTCTCCATGCTGTAGCTGTGAAAGTACATTCTACCTTTTGAAACACATTCAATAGAAATCAAGTTATACCTAGGTCACTGAAATAGGATAAAAATGGTTTTCCCTTACTGTATGTGAACAGTCTTGATGATTTAAAATTGTCTTATGTGGAAAAAAGTAAATAATACCAGCAAACCTAAAAGCATTAATTTATCCAAGGTAACCTAAAACACAAAGTAAACAAAATGCATTGTATATTAGGTCTGTGTGTACATGCATATACATGAAGTCCATGTTATAAAATAAACAAAGGCTCTGTACACATATCTATTTGCATATATATGAAATGTGATACATTAATTATCTATCAGTCATTCATTTCTTTACTAATAACATTATATACCTTGTACACTATGTGTAGATATTTAATAAGAATGATTTAAAATTTTCAAGATGATATTCATTAACTACAAATAATACATGAAATCGGTTAATATTAGCTACAGTGTCAGATTGCTCATTAAAATCTCACACACATAGCCCATTAGAAATTTTGTTCTTGTAAAATATTCACTTGGATTTTTCTCACCCATATTTTTACTCCTCCAAAACTTAGGACCTGAGTCTCCTTTTTAACTTTGGCATTTTTATCTTTACTTAATGGCCTCCAAGATTGCCTGGAAGATAATGGTTAGTAATAATGGAAGTGGAGGAACCTGCACATTCCCATGTCTAATGTCTGTTAATCAACCACATCATCTCCAGGTGAGGCTGATGAACCACATATTTTGTTAGACTGGCTTGATAACAAGGCCCAGTAATTTCCCAATTTCCCCTCTAGTGCTTCTGGTACTAGAGGTGATTGTCTCTCTTCCTCCTTTTGCATGGCACCTGGGGATGAAACTCATGTCCTTCAGCTTGGTCTGTAAGCACTCCGCAGACCAGATGGAGCTTTATCCACCAGGCATGGGAAGAATTTTAGGAGAAGGAAAGTTTGGCTTAACTGAGTCCTTTAATTAGAGCTGATTGGAAAATATTTTGGTTTAGTCTGGTTTCAGATTTCTTTCTAGTCTTCCTTTGGACAGTCTGGTTTTGTTTTGCTTGAAAGTTGGTAAATGCAAAACAGTGAATCATGAATAGAGTGGAATGTTTCCCTAATAATTTTAGAGACTTTGTAGACAGCATGGGTTTTCTGTCATGGATGCTGATGACTAAACAACTTAAAATTATTTTTTTGAAAAGACAAATGTCTTCCTACTCATTTTACATTCCTAGTTCCAAACATTTGCTGCTTTGCTGGGAAAAAAAAAAAAAGACATTACTGATTTGAGCCACAGAAGGACACAGTGAACAGCACTGACTGTGTGTCACACAAAGACCCACAGATTAGAATTGATGTGAAAGTATGATATTGCCTACTGGGGCTGTTACGGTGACATTCCAGCTCCATGCAGTTACTCCAATTTGTGGTGGTGTTTTCATAAAAATAAAAAATTAAATTAAAAAAACGTGTTTCCATATGTTTGTTTTATGAGCAGACTTAGCATCATGCTGTAGTTTTTACAGCATTAATGCTGATGCTCTGTGAAGATCTGTAGCACAGATGAAACAGACTAACATGTAATGTCCACAAATTTGAAATATTTTCAAGTCAGTGTAAAAATAAATCATTATTGTTATGAATTCTGTGGCTACAAGATAAAATTGAGTCTCTTTTAGAGAAGTACCAATATTTTAGCAGCACCACTGTAGAAATTCCTGAGTGTAATCAGAAGATCATCTGATCAGTTACCTCTCAGTGTCCACACTGAGATCCCTATACCGCGTGGTGGTAGCATTCTCCCATTGAGAAGAGAGGAACACACAAGATCAATAAGGACACAACAAAATGTGCTTATATGAAAACATCGCAATAAAAACTGGTTTTGTGAGCCATGAATAAATATTAACAAAACACTAGAAATTGTCTCTATACCATATATAAATTATTAATATTTGAGAAGACAGAAAAGTCAGATTTTTCTTATGGTTTTCATAGGTTAATATACTCTTAAGACCCATCTTACACTGCCTGGGAAACAAATTTCCAGGTCATTTCTTGTGTGCCAGCATTAAGACTTTGCCTCTCTGTGTCTCATGTTGTGGCTCTGCCTTTTCCTATTTTTATTCTCACCACATGCATATATACTTGGAACTTGGGAAAGAGAAATAGACAATGTGTTCAGGGTGAAAAATTTAGAGTGTTGATTTGAGAATCCTGTTTGGAGTGGGATGTGCATAGTCCTCACCCTGGAATCTCCACCGGATAGCCTGTGAATAGATGTTAATGGACATTTCAGTGTCTGAAAGGGTCACTTAGCCAAGACCTTGACATGAGGAAATCCAGCCCTGGGCACAGATATGGCAACAGGTCTACGTTACCACTTTCTTATCAAAGCACATCTCTGCTAGTCTGACCCCCGGAAACAAACTACCTTTCTCATAGGGTTGCTTGCTGCAAGAGAGCAGAATCTCAATGTCCTTTAAGTTATAGGTGCTGAATGTATCTTTAGGACTAAATTTTCTGTTTAAACACTTCTTTAATTCTTGATCATTAGCATTTCTTTGTGTTTTTCACTTATTTGTTTGCTTTTTATGAGTGAGGCATCCCTTTCTTTTCTTCTCTGTCCATTAAGTCTAAGTTACAAGATCCTTGAAGTGCTTTTCCTATACTCTGTTGACTGTTTCAATTGAGACCCTGATTGCACCTTTGCCATTACTATTACAAAACACCTGACGGAAACAGCTCAGGTGAGGAGGGCTGGATATTCTGGCTCATGGTTTCAGGATCATCTTATGGATTTAATATATATATATATATATATATAAATTTAAATATATATATTTAAAATATACTATTTGTCTAATCTGGGAAAATGTATATCTTTACTACTTTGAGTCCTCCTAGGAGTATGATAAATAATCAATTATTCAGATTATCTTGAATATTCATTGCTAAGTGTTATCATTTTATCCATGTAACACTAGACATATTGTATTGGAAGTATCTCTGATAATATAAACTTGAGATTTGAGACCCTTGAGTGTATCACATATATTAGTAACTCATTTCATAGCTTATGGTTTACTGCTGTTTTCTTAAATTTTAAAACATGATTTTTGTCAATTATATAAAATCAACTTCCTCTTTGTTCTTATATACATTAAAATTATTTTAATCTTTTTCACATTTTTGAGAATCTTTAATTCATGTATGTATACTATATTACAACCATCTCTAGCCCCTACCTGTCCCCCAGATCCCTCTCATTTTTTCTTTGTTACTTTTAAACACGCATACACACACACACACACACACACACACACATACACACACACACAAATGTATAACCTGTTGAATTTATTTAATATTGTTTATATGTATGTTTTTAGTACTGTTGACTTAGTGTTGGATAACCAATTAGGTCCCTATACTTGGAGAAAACTGATTCTTTCTCAGCAGTCATTAAATTGCCTGAAGGTCTTGACCTAGGTTTTAATCTTGTGATATTTACCTCATCCACATTGGGATATCAATTTGTGTATCAATCATTACGTAGGTGTTCTTTACATAGCCATAGTGTTAAGTGTCCATAGGTGTAGCTTCAATATCATATACAGATGTATCATCTCTATACAATATTCTGGTGTTCTGGCTTTTGCAACCTTTCACCTGCTCCTATGTGTTTTTCCCCCTGAGCCTTATGTACAGAGATTGTGTTGCAGATGTGTCAGTTGGGGCTGGAATGTTAGTGGTTCTCTGTATGTTGACCAGTTGTTTTCTTTAATGGTCTGTGTCTGCTGAAAAGAGTTTCTTTGATGGAGAGGTGAGAGCTACACTTATTTCTGGGTGTTAGGGAATGTACTAAACATGCAGTTAGAGATTATATTGCTTTGGAAATGTAACATTAGGAGATTCTACTCTAGGTTCCCTGGTCTCACCAGGCACACTTAACTGGCTAAGTCTGCAGTACCAACATGAACTCCCTCCTATCGAATAGGAAGATAGAAGTGCCACTATTGGACTTTTATGGACATCCTGCCATTCTGGTCATTATCGTGGTACATAGGCATTATCATTAGAGTAGGTCTGTTGATTACTTTTCTCCCTTATTAACTTGTAAGGTGACTTCTGGTACTCAGTGAGGAGGCTCCTGGTGAAATCCAGTTTGATTCCTCCATTCCTATGTCTGAAGTGTGTGGGAAGTATCTTCAGCAACAGGGACTTAGCTTGAAATTAATGAGATGATTTAATGGCTACTTTTCTAACACTTTGTATTACTTCTTTATGTGTCTTACATAATTTATTAACTTTGGCCTTCAATAAAACAACAGGAAAAAACTAAAAACGGTGGTAATTATTTCTTCGTTATTAACCGATGAAAGCATACATGCTTTTATGCATACATATCACTTTCTATTTCTTCTTCTTCATTTCCTTTCCCTTTGCTTGTGAGTAAATATGAGCTTTTGCTAAAGGAAAATTAAGTTGTTTTGCTTAGAAATAATCTTTTTCCCCCCTTGGGAGCTTCTAGGTCATGTTCCATGCTTTTTTTTTTGTCCATACAAATAAATATTTGTTCTGCCATTATGATTGTTCATACAATCTGGAATAACCAGGGAATATAGTCTCTAATTGTGGATTATTTAAATTATGTCATCTGGGCATGTCTGCAGGATTGGATATCTTGAACTGAAGGAAGACCCATTCAGTGCTGGTAGCAACAAACACTTGGCTGGAGATCCTGGATTGTATACAAGTGGAGAGAGTGAGCTAAGGCCTAGCCAACATGAATTAATTCACTGCTCTCTGCTCAGGATTTTAAATGCAGTGTAACTAGCTGCTTCATGTTCAAGTCAAGGCGCCTTGACTGCTCTGAAGCAATGTACTGTAACCTGGACTTCTTCTTCATTAAGGTGTTTCTGTAAGCGTTATTTTATGACAGCAACATGAAAGGAAACTAAGACAGCCTTGCTATTATGAGCATCATCTAAATTATGGAGTTGACATTTGTTTGCCTTTACGAAAGATAAAACTGTAATGTAGACAGCCAGCTATTTTGGTATCTTCATGATCAGCTCCATGCCCTTGAAAAACTGTCAGTCTATCTAGAATTAATATTTCCTTCCCCAGTCTGTTGTTTTCTAACCTGAAATGTATAACAACATAGATCACAATTGTTCACAGAACTACATATATGTTGAGAATACATTACTACTAAAGGAAAATAGCAAATGTTTTCCTCTGATGAGCAGTGCACAGCCCACACTGAGATTTTTCAGGTGTTGTTGGTTGCTAGGGTTGTATGTTTATTGTTCCCTGGTTGGGAACTGGGACTGTTGACTGTTCTAGAGCCTTCTTTTCCCTGGATGAGTAGCATGTTGTTGTGATGGTTATGTCCTCATTACAGAAAACACATCTCCACCTCAGAAAAGCAACCCCTGTGACAAGTACTCCTTTCTTCTGATTGCTCCATGTGGCTGGGTCTGCGAGGACTAAAATGTGTTCCTCACTGCATGCGTAATTTACAGTAAAACTGCCATTGGCTGACATTCTGATTTTAAGGATATTAGATTTTTGTGTATGCTGCTTTTTCTCTAATGCTCACACTGAAAAGCTCCTGTGTTTAGATAACTCACTGCGTCCAGTTAGTCAAGAGAGCTGAAGATGACAGCTCCCAACTCCGTACTGACTACTGAAGTGCTGGCCCAACCTTTACGGACTGACAAAGCACAAGTTGGTTCAAGGCTTTGTTTCCTCCAGTTTTACCTCTGGCTATAAAGAGGCGTGGACATTACTCAGAGCATTGACTAATGACTCTGAGCGCTGTGTGATGTGGACTAAACATCAGAATAATGTAATAAAAGTTTTCTTTGGACTGGCTTCCTTAATAACCTAAAGAAAGTTTTCATGGTCTTAGCATGATACATGTAAATGAAAAAAATCAACAACACTCTTCCTTTCATGAGGCTCATAAATTCTTGTGTAGTAGCAAACAAGGAAAGCGACAGTCACGTATATATCATAGAACAGCTAGTCATGTACATATAATAGAGCACCTGAGTGGGTTCCTGCCCTGCCGACTTCTCTCTGGCACAAAATAGGAGTTCTACTGTCTATAGCAGTTAACAAGTTGTTTGAAAGATATTAAAAACTTTATTAACAAACTAATCAGTTCTCTATATATAGTAGGTGAAGAAAATTGGCAATTGATATATATATATATATATTTAAGTTATAATATTTAAAGAGGAGTTAGGGCTGGAGCTATGGCTTAGCAGTTAAAGCCCCTTGTTCTTCCAGACAGTCTGTGTTCAGTTCCAATCACTCAGCTTGGGCAGCTCACAACTGCCTGTAACCACAGGTCCAAAGGATCCAAAACCTTTTCCTGGGCTTAATGCATAGTTGGAAATTATGAACCAACAGTCCATATCTAGAAAGTCTTGTAGAATGGTTTTATAGTTTTTCTTTTGTGTTTCAGGTGACAACACTTGTCAACACGAGCAACAAAGGTCCATCTGGTAAAAAGAAAGGGAGGTCAAAGAAAGCCCATGTGCTGGCAGCATCTGTAGAACAAGCTACTCAGAATTTCCTGGAAAAGGGTGAACAGATCGCTAAGGAGAGTCAAGACCTCAGAGAAGAATTGGTGGCTGCTGTAGAGGATGTGCGGAAGCAAGGTAAGTGGAATAGTAGCATTGTCCTGATGTTTTGGGTAAACAGGACACTGTTCTTTAGAATCAAAGGAGTAGCCTGCCTTGTTTTCTTTCTGCACATGTTCCTTTCAATATTTGGTGGGAATAGTTGTGTAACTATTTTTGCTGTCGAAGTGTGGGCATCGCTCCAAACACCCCACTTTTGCTATTACTTAGAAATCTTCCTGTTGCTTGTTTCTAGTGAATGAAAATAAATTCTCCTGTCAAACTCATGCTTTGGGATGGATTTGGAAGATCCCATCCTTATAAAATGGTTGAATACCCAGGATTTCAAGGAGGAAGGGAGAGAAGGATGTAAAACCATGTAGAGCAAATGTTCCATGTTATTCCCAAATTATCTTTTCAGTCCACAGCTTTTCTCACACATCTAGCTAGTTAACATACTGTTTATTTGACATTTTGAACATTTTTATTTGCAATAAAATACATACAATGTAAAAATAACATCTGAACTGTTTTAAAGGTTCACTTACAGTTTAGTGTTGGTATGTCTATGACATCTTTGAGAAATCTTATTGCTAGACCTTTTTAATCTTAGAAAAGCAAATATGCATTTATTCAACTATCCATGTGCCCTTCCCAAAAGCCTCTGAATCACTCTATCTGTTTGACAAATCTTCATATTTTACAGAAATGAGATCTTGCATCTTGCAATATGTATTTTTCTGACTTACTTATTTCATTAAGTACAATGTCTTCAACAACCATACACACGGTAGCATGTATCATTATTTTAGCTATTTATATAATATATGAATATCATATATATGATATAAATAATGAACATACACACATGCATATATCTCTATACATCTATATCATCTATATCTGTGTCTATATCTGTATCTATATTTATATCTATATCTATGTATATATCCCCAGTATTTTGTATTTTGTTCTTGTGAACAAAATTACTATTATATTATAGAAAAAAAATATATATATGATGGTTAGCTTTAATTATCAATTTGACAGAGTGTAAAATCTCCTGCGAAAAGAGACTGGATAAGAAATGGCATCCATTTGATGTTCCATAGGAATCTGTCTCAACTAAGTTAATCAATGTAACAAGACAAAGGCTGGGTACAGTACCAATCCCCATTCCCTAGGCAAGGTGTCCTGAACTGTGTCCAAATAGAGAGGACATTCCGTCTGACCGCATTGTCAATGAAAGAAAATATAAACTAAAGTGTTTGCTGAGCACAGATTTGTAATACCTAAAGGAATGTTTTATTAAGTAATTGTGGAGTGGACGAATGGTCTATTTATACTCTTTATTCAATCTTACTGTCTTTTGCAGTTCATAAATGAATGTTTAGTGTCTTAAATTAAAAACCTTCCTTCCATTCAAACACACCTGTTTTCTTCATTTCTTATGTGTATGATGTACATATGTATGTACTAAATTTTGCATGTGTAGGCACACATACACTTGGTGTCCATGTATATGGGGCACATGGCTAGTGTGGGGAATCATTCTCTGTTGATTTTCCACCTATTCGTTAAGACATGATATCTGAGTCAAACTTGGAGCATGTCAATATACCTAGTCTTGCTTACCAGTTTACTCTGTGGAAGCCTTGTCTCCAATTTCTAAGGTTGCAATTGTAGGTACTTTGCCACACCCACTCAAAATATACATGGATTTCTGGACATCAGAGATCTAGTCCTCACAATTTTGTAGTAAGAGATTTAACTACTAAGCTATCTTCCCAGTCTCTGACTATATGTCATTCCACTATTCTATTCTCTTCCTACTAAAAGTTAACTTCATTTATATGATACTGACTCAAATTGTTACTTCAACTGGATTTGCTTAATGTTCCGGATTCCACCTTATGTGAACATAGCATAAATATGTACATGTCCTGAGAGTATGAATGACTCCAAGTTTTGAAACACACTTGAAAGTTGGTGTTTTTCCTGAAGATAGACACCTGCTTGCCTTCATGCATCTGTGCACTAGATAATTACTTCTTTCTGTTGTTTTCTTATGTATTCTAGTGTGCACATATATAAAATATGAGGTGTGTTCACTTTGACAAATGTTTACACCTCTGGAGCCCTCAACGTTCTCAAAATGCTGCACATAATCAAGTGGACAGATTTTTGTTTGGTCTTTACCTTTTTAAGCATCTGTCTTCTTTGGCAATAAATTTTCTTGTTTAGTTTCTGCAGAAACCCCTTAGATTTTTCCTTCATTTTTTTCTTATTCTACATTAGTTGCAGTCTTTAGAACTTGACATTTGGTTATCATGAGGCATATACCAAATGGTCTGTCATAGTTCCAATAGAATAATAGGTTCATTAGATTTCTCTTCTAGTATGAGAATAAATGATTCTATTTTAGGACGGCTTACAGTGGTTGCTCTTCTGAGAATATTCAAAGTTTGCTCTGTGTTATCCATTTCCTGTTAGAGAATTGATGCTTATGGGTAACCTGCATGAAGCCCTGTGGCCATGTGTTTCTTTCTCTGAACAGCATCACATTCAAGCACACCTTACTGTAACATGCAAAGTAACAACCAAATTACTGAAAAACTTGATTAAAACTCCCCTCTTACTGTCCTTGCATTTCAGATGCTTATCAGTTCTCAGAGGTGTGACTCTTCCCAGTCCTCAAGCTCTGGTTACCCCACTGTGCCTGCAGACCTTCTTGTCTCCTTTCTCCCCTTCCCAGTAACAACTCAGCTCTTTTCTTTTTTTTTTTTAATTTTTATTTTTTTCCTTTATTTTTTATTTCTTCAAGTTACATCTCAATCGCAATCCCCTCCCTATTCCCCCTCCAGTCCCACCCTCCCACCCTTAACCCCTCATTCTCTTCCCTTTTTTTTTCTTTTAAGTTTAAGGTATATCTTATTTCCCCCTACAGTTTCCCCTTTCAGTCCAAAAAATGGCTCTTTCTCTTATAATAATAAATACAATACAAAACAACAGGGGTAATTAGGACACAGTTATGAGGGTTATATGGCTTAGCGTACATCCCAAAGTCCAGTCCATATGTATTTGGTACTTGACTTTAACATTATACTATCTAACCATCTCCATGAGTTTAAAGTTCTAAATCTGACTCAACATTCATACTAACTTGCAACACAATTTTAAAAGCATCTTCTTAGATCTATAACACTCTCTTGACTCCTAAACAACTCAAAATTTAATTATGAGACTCTAGCTATCTGTTCTCCAACCACCTCAGAGACCTGAGAGGGATAAATATATCTGATTTTATAGGAAGTACAGGACCTGCAGCTTCCAAAACTAAGAAATGGCATACCAGTGGCTGCCTGGACAGTTCCCATTTTCTCTCCATACATTACAGCATCGATCTTCAGACATTTGGCCCCATTTCTCTGACAGACATTGATTGTAGAGCAGGGGTTATGAAGGACTTTCCTACCCTGTCTTGGCAGAGCTAGGCTGTTGACTTACCTGCTTCCAGGTTTTGTCCTTTTTGGACAGCATTCTGTCTACAGTTGGAGCAAGGGGCTTTTCCTACCAAGAGATAGGCTTGCGACTAATTCAATCATCTCCCACTGGAGATTCTTCGATGCTCATCTTCTACTTGGAGGAGAATAGGGGGTGCTGTCAGGAGTTGATATGCCTTGATATAAAAAAATCTAAAGTACGAAAACATCTTTGAATGCCATATTCTGCAGATCTCTTGAGGTTTTTGAAGAGGCCCTATCTATCTCTTATATTAGGGTAAGCAGATATTGCTTGTCTCGTAGCAGGTTTATTTCTGATTAGCTTAGAATCAGCTCTTTTCTAAGTGAACTCTGTGGATCACCTGACTCAGCCAGTTTTCATATTGGCTCTTTATTTGGGTTTTTATGCACAAGTTGGAGTCTGAGCTGATTTTCAGAGTGATAAGAAAGGAGTCCATGAGGAAGAGGTGTGGAGGAGGCCAGGGGTACTGAGTTATTTAACATTTAAAATACAGTATCATCCCTTCCATCATGGGAATATATGTCTTTATTAACATACAATATAAAGAAATATGTGTACATTTGCAGCTGGAGATAATAGTTTTCTTTCAGTGCTTTCTTCATTGTCTAGGCATGGCTTATTTATTTTATAATATATAGGTGGGAAGAAATTTTACAGCTTTATTATTTCATAAAAATGCTTCTGCCTGACATTTCTCCTCTTCTTCCATTTTTCTTTCTCTCATGCTAGTTCTTGCTCTTCTTCCTCTTCCCTCCCTTCCTTTCTCAATTTCTATTTCACTCTCTCTAATGTTGGGATTGAGTCCAAGCTTTTGCCCACGTTAGACAAGTGACTTACCTCTAGGCTTCATTCCTCAACTTTGTTTGTGTATTTTCAAATAAAATCTTCAAAACATTGTCACTTTTTTCAGCTTAAGATGATGCTAGGAGTTTTGTGTGTCCATTTTCAGGTTTCTGACATAGTCATTTGATTTTGTCCATTTACAGCTCCCAGAAGCTTGTGGTTTTAATTACTTACTCTGGTAAGGTCATATACAAAATAATGCGTTTATAATGTCCTGTTACTGTGTCTCAATATAGTAAAATTTAGTGTTGTTTAAGTTTATTTATTATCATCTGAAAACTTATTATCTCCTTAAGTGTAGGCTTCATGCCTAGTATTAACAAGTGCATGGTAACTATCATTTAGCCCTAGGATATTCTACAGAAAATGTGTACTTTCAAATTAAATCTAGGAATCATTGAATAAAGCTATGATGATGTTTACAAGAGAAACAATTAGAAAAATACATTTTCAAAGTTGTATCTTTATATTCAAAGCCTTGCACTCTGGTGACTTATACTTGGATGAAGATAAGAGCTCCAATCATGTGTTTCTATCAACTGTCGGCCTCTTTTAACTTAAATAAAACACTTGAGTAAGTGATAAAGCTTCCAAGGCTAGATGCCCTTCATCAGCATAGGGACAATGCCTGCTACACTGTCTGTCTACCCTGGAGCTTGGTGCTTAGACACACAGTGATTGTGAGGACAGAGAGTGTCTTTCAACTTCTGTGACAAAACACACAATGACCAAGGAAACTTATAACAGGAAGTGTTTCATTTGTAGCTTAGAGCTCTAGAGGGTCACTCCATGACTATCATGGTGGGGAGAATGGCAGCAGGCAGGAAGTCATGATGCTAGATGAGTAGTTGAAAGCTCACATCTCAAGATCTACAAGCATGAAGCTGAGAGAGATACCAGAAACAGCATCAGATTTTGAAACCTCAAAGTCCACCCTCGTAGGGACAAAACTGCCTCTAATAAAGCCACACCTTCTGTTCTGTCTCAAACATTTCCACCAACTTGTGCATTCAAATCCATCAGCCTATGGGGCTCATGTTCATTCAAACCTACACAGAGGCTTTCCTGGGAAATCAGTAGATAGTTAGAAGCCTAGCTGAGATTTCAAATTCTAATATTACTTTGACAAATAACTAGATTATGTAAAGCAAATTGTCTAACTCTGTTCAGAGTCAGTAGTTTTCAAATATAGACAATGATTGTATTTACCCCTAGGTGGTTGTTTTTGCTCAAAGAGGTCAAAGGAGTTTTAAAAACTTAAGTGTCTATTGGGCAAGATGACCCAGGCTTTTGCCACTAGGCCTGGGATCCACATGGTAGAAGAAGAGAACCAACTCCCATAAATTGTCTGCTGATTTCCACAAGCACACTCTGGTACCCTGGTACATACACACACACACACACACACACACACACACACACACACACACACACAGGGAGGGAGAGAGGGAGGAAGGGAGAGAGAGAGAATGAGAGAGAGAGAGAGAAAGAAAAGGAAACAACTTAAATTCCACAGTAGGTTTATAAGTTATGATTTGTTGATATCACCTGTATCTTTGGGAATTGCTCTCCTGTCTGATTTATTCTTCTTTTTGGTGAGCCAATGATCTTCGTGGTAGTTGCTTACAGGAGAATGAGTGAAGGGTTGTTTACATAACCACAGCCTTCTTACCAATGACTGCACCACTGAATAAACTGACTTTTTCAACCCTAGTAACCACTAACAGCCTCTAGACCTCATCTTCTGCTCATTAACCAACAAGCCCAAATCCTCTCCAGCAGGCTGTCAAAGCATCAAGTCAGCATCTAGTGGTCTTTCTGAGGACTGACTGTCCCTGCAGGGCTCAGAGACGGTGGGATTTGTATGCAGACCTAGCATGTTACAAGAGAACAGATGCATACATATGAACCACACACATAGCAAAACTTTTAAAATTAGGAAACACGGAGGCTGTTACAAACACTCCTCTACATTGAAGCACTGTGCTTCGAAAGTTGAAACTGTGTAAAGTGTTTATCACCAAGATCTTCCTGGATGGAAATCATGCCTCCACCTTTGCTAGTATTAGAATCATCTGAGAAGTTTTTAAAATCCTAATGTCCATTTGCTGACAGAGAAATTACATTCCTGAAGTACAACCCAGACATCAATGATTTAAATGCCACTCTAGATATCTCTGTACAATTTATTTCTGAACAAATGAACTAAGTTTCTGATTCTGCACATAGATGGTGACAGATCCTGTTAGGTGGAGGCACAGGTGCTATGTGTATATGTCTCCCAACTTCTTGTTTCCTCTTCAAGTAAATTCTTGAGTATCTCCATACCATCTTCTCATGCAAGATTTAAATATCAATGGGGTTTTGCAAGGCTTCCAACCTTGTAGTTTGCTTATATGTAGGTACATAAACTGATACAGGAAAATCAACCTAATACTTTACATTAAAATATAATGGATAGGAAATGTCTTAGGACAGAGGACTTTCTGATCTTGACATACTGCAGGCCCTCAGGAAATGTGTAAGAGAATATTTATCAGTCTCCTCTATGAGTCATTTAAGTATTGGAGAAGTTTCAGAAAGAAAGAAAGGTCCACAGGTTAAATTAATAAGAAAGGTGATGGTAAAACAAAATGTTTATTGAAAATTTCTCAAGAGTAATAGAGTAAGGATTTCAAGTCATTTCCAAAGGCAGAGTAAAAAGAGTGTTGTGGACGAGTGAGGCTACACAGAGAAAACCTGATTTAATGAGCAGTTTCATATGCAGGTATAATTTCAACTATGATGAGATGGTAAGTAGGGAGGGAACGAGACTGAGGAAGTTTGGTAACTAAGATTATTATACACAACATAACTGAAGGAAGGCAGGGAGGGAGGGAGGAAGGAAGGGAGGAGGAGAGGAAGGGAACTGGAGAGGAAGGGGAGAGATAGAAGTCAGATAAGCAGCTGGTTGTTACCTCCTTAGGGATGTGTTGAAAGACATGCAAGTGGGGTAGTTTAAATAAGAATGGCTACCATAAGCTCAAATATTTAAATGATTTGGGAGTGACATTAAGAGATAAAATCTTGTGGCAGTATATATGGCCTTGTTGGAGAAAGTGTGTCACTTGTGTTGGGTGGGCTTTGAGGTTTCAGAAGCTCATAGTGGCTCATGCTCTCTTTGTGCTGCCTAACAGTCTGGATGAAGAACTTTCAGCTATCTCTCCAGCACCATGTCTGCCTGTGTGCTGCCATGCTTCCCTATATGATATTAATGGACTATAAGCCATGAACTGCAAGCCAGTCCCAATTATATGTTTCCCTTTATAAAAACTGCCTTGGTCATGGTTTCTCTTTGTAGTAATAGAACACTGTCTACGACACCAAGTTTGTGAAAATCTGACTGAATAAGAAAACACCTGGTTTAGACATATGGTTCGTGTGCTGTTACCACAACAAATGAAGGCAAACAGAAGCACAGTCCTTCCATGATCCATGATTGTGGTGGTGTGGTGGTAGCAACAGGAAGAGAAAGAGAAAACTGAATGTTACACACATTCCACGAATGCATGAGTATACTTCCCCTTTATTGAAAGAAAATGAGAGTGAATGTTTGCTCTTCTATGGGCTACAGGCAACATGACTGGGAGGTCTTAAGGGACAGCAGGACTAGAGTTGAAACCTGTTAGATTTTAGACACTGATAAATGAAAAGCCCTTCCCAGCAGATGGTGATGCCATAGGGATGGGGCATTGGCAAAACAGGAGACTTGAGATTCTCTGCAGTTGATAAATGAACCTCAAAGAGATGTAACATTTGTTTGAGTAAGTGGTTTAGATGACAAAAAGCGAAGGAATGAAGGCACAATTTGGGAAGAAAGTCTACATTTGGAATTGAGGATGGGATATAAATGAATTTTAAAAAAAGGGAAGCTCCCATGAAATTTGAAGAGAAACAGTAGAAATCTGAAGAAATAGGACTTTTAATAAAGGAGACAGTGATCCATCTGCTCCCTTAGGATGCTGTGAGCATGTCAAATTTTTCTGACACTGAAGACCATGAACACTTTAGATTTGGTGAGAAAGGTGGTATCTGTTACATTTAAAATTGAATTTTCAGAAAGCGGCAAAGTTAATAGCAAAACCTGAAGGTAGGTGGGGGGGTGGGGCAGGGATTCCTGGGCAGGCAGCCTAGCCAAGTAAGTGTGTTTTAAGAGGATCACTGACAGACATTGATCTCAAGTGTCTACAGGTACATACACATAATTGCACACACACATAATACATACATACATATACACATACACACACATATACATACATATATACATACATACAAACACACAGACATACTAGTGCACACTATGCACAAATTAAATGAGAGTGGGGAGATGGACATTTCTGAGGAGAGATAGGTGTATTGCTAAGATGCTGTTCCTCTTTCATATGTTGCTTTTCTCTAGTTCTTTGAGCTTCTCCTTTTTATATTCTGAATGCTGGTGGCACGCTGAGCTTTATTTGACTCATTGTGTGCCTGCTCTTTTGTGAAGTGCCTGGCTGTCCATGCAGGGATAGTACATTGGCATTGTTTAGGATGTGCTTCTTCCTGTTGCAGTGGTGAGAAATTCCTTCCCTTTCTGGATAGGAGTTCAGATTCCTTTCCACCAAGTTCATCTCTTTGAACTTAGGTTTTGCTGCTTGTAAATCATTTGTTTTGAAAAATTATCCTAATCAAATACAGTGCTGTAAAAAAATTAATTGAACTACATTGGGTGCCACTTGTAGAAATAATTAATTACATTGTTTAACCAGTATTTAGATTATTGTTAATTTTTTCGGCAGCCTTTAATCCTTATTCCGCCATTAAGCAGACATTATAAATGAGCACACAGACACCACAGGTGGATTTTAACAAGCCTTGGCCTGAGTTGTGCATTCCTGGCCCATCTAAGCTAGCTCTTAATTCTATTACCCAAATATGACCCCATATATACATACGTCCCCTTGGACTGCCATTTTCCATGCCATGCCGATGTTCCTGGCCATGTGGAATGAGATTCTTTTTCCTAAACCATGGTGTGTGCCTCCTTCCTGCTGCTCCTGACTGCAATGCCTTCTTTTTCTTGCTGCTGGCTGGAATGCTTTGTTCTGTCTAAAGTGCAGGCTTCCTGTTCTAATCCCAGGAAGTCCCACCTTTCTCTGTCTTTGCCCAATCTCAGGCCTCGGCATTTTATTTAACCAATCAGAGTCAACGTAAGTAACAGACAGCAAACAGGACCAATTAATTAACATTTAGAATGCTTAACACTACCCCAACAATTCCCTCCTTTTGTCTAATAAAAAGGCTAATTTTTTTAACTCATATAGTAAAAACAATAAAACCAAATGTGAAACAATCAAGAAAACTATATATAAAAGTTATGCACATAATGTTTAGCCTATTTGTATCAGGCAATCTTGAAGAAGAAAAAAAATATCTATCTTGGTGTGTCTAAAGTTCTGAACCTAAATAATTTCTATCATATCCTATATTTATAAGCCTAAAGAAGTTACTTAGACTTGAAAATATCCTTTTAAATCCTAAACAACTCAAGTTCAATTGAACTTTTATAACTATTATGCCTTCAACCCCATCAAAGATATAAGAACGGATAAAGTTATTATTTGAGTGAGTAGGAAGCATAGGAGAGCAGCTTCCAAAAAGAAATATGACAGTTTGTTTCCCAGACAGTCCCAAATATCACTTGATATCATTGGAGCATCATCTTCAGCCTTCTGGCCAAGCATTTTTCACAGACTAAATTGTGCAGCATGAAATAATAAGGATTTTCTCATTCTCTCTCTGCAGAATCAGGACATCGACTTACCTGCATTTAAGCTCTGGTCTATCTTTGGACTGTGTATAGTCTGTTGAGAGAGCAGGGGCATGTTTGCCCAATAGGAATTATCTCCTGATGGGAGATTTCTTTTTGATGCTCATTGTCTTCTTCCAAGTCAAATGGGAGCTGTCAGGAGCTGACTGTCTTAAGTCAAACAATTCTTACAATAATAAAAACATCTGTAAATGCCATTTTCTGTATGCCTCTGAGGGTTTTGAAGACATCTACTATTTTATTTATAAATCTATCTATCATCTATCTATCTTTAAACAAGCAAACTGTATATTTTAACCATTTACTGTTTAACCTATTAAGTCTATATTGTGATAAATTAAGACTAGTATTTGACATGACCAGAAGCTTGACTGGCCAACTTGTATTATCCAGACTCCTAAATAGATTGCAATAGCAACCATAAAAGGATTGGAAGTAAACTTATACTTTTAAATGATTTGTACATGCACAATACCTTATACAAGAGTTGAAATATACATATTATGTGTCAAAATATAAAATTCTATACTAATGAATCAAAGTTAATCTTATTTTTGTATCAATATACAAAATTCTATACCAATGAATAAAATATAACCTTATTTAAAGAATAACAATAATTTTGAGTTTCAGAGCAGATTCAATAACCTATCCTTATATCATATCATTTCTATATTATATACATATATTCCCCCTCTTTTTTCTTTTCAAGTCTTTTCCCACTATATAAGAGAGAAAGAAGGATAGAGAAAAGAAAAAGAGATCTCTAAGACAAACTTTCTATACCTTGCTTAACAAGACCATATAACAATTTGTAACCATTACCCCTAAGCAACATCTGTCATCCACCCCACTTTTTGGATATGGGACGTTGCTCTCTTAAAATTTCTACCTGCTGAATTGGGTCACAGAAAACCTGTTTAGGGGCCAAAATAAAATGGAAAAAAATGGTTAAGCAAGTTAAATGTAACATTTCTTGTCCAGTCTCTATGTGCTCAGCAATTTGAATGTCCTGAGCAGTTTGTACTTCAAAGCTGGACTTTGGTAGGAAAGTTCAGTCCTTGAGGCTGGGCCATCTCAGCAAGCTGTTTGAAGTTTTTCTTGATGGAGATTTTTGAGGAAACCACTATTGAGATAGTCTATGAGGCTGGATCATTTGGGTTACTTGTCTTCTTTGGACTCAGGTCCCATTTTCTGAAAATATATAATTTCTCACAAATAACATATAGTTCGGCAGTTACCAAAATGCCTTGGATGTGCAGGATACACAAATAAATTAAGGAATATTTTCTGTTCTTTGAACAGAAGAAAGACATTTGTAAGTTTCTATGCCATGTAAAAGGATGACATGTAATAGTAAGACTGTATGGAGTTTAAGTATCCTCCTCTACAGTTGACATACATTTATTAATTTATTAAAACAGGTTTATTCTGTGTTGTTCTGGCTTTTTGTAGATTAGGTTGGCCTCAAACTCAAAGGGAACCAATCTGTCTCTGTTTTTATCTCCCATGTTTTGGGAACAAAAGTATGCATTTATATATTTCTTCTTTCCTTTTCTCCTTTCTTTGGAGATTTAATTTCTATGTGGATATATTTATCCTTATTGAGACAGGGTTTCTCTTTGTACCTTGGGCTGTCTTGATTTGCTCTGTAGAGATCTGTAGGTTAGATTGGCCTTGAACACACAAGGAAACTGTTTTTACCTTGTCTCCCAAATTTTGAGATCAAGGTATGAATTTGAATAATTGAATTGCCCTTATTAAACAATAGCATTAATTAAACCATTTTGTATTAGTTTGAGTTCCAATTCTCCCATGGAAACTCCATTCTTAATGAGATTGGTGTAGAATAGCATGATATGCTATTTTATGTTAGCTTTTCTTAACTGTTGGCTGTGGGAGGCATGCAGTTTGCATGTTCTTCCCCAGTCTAACTCTGGGTCCTTACATTGGTTAACAGAATATATCTCTTTTTGTTTTTGTTTTGTTTTGTTTTGTTTTTCTGAGGCAGGGTTTCTCTGTGTATCCTTGTCCTGGACTCACTTTGTAGACCAGGCTGGCCTTGAACTCACAGAGATCCGCCTGCTTCTGCTTCCAAAGTGCTGGGATTAAAGGCGTATGACTTTATGCCAAGAGATTAACATATATCTTTCAGGGGCAAAATGCCTCTTGAAACCAGTTCTCCACTGGGAGCCCCACAACTAAGGAGACTGGCTTGTGACCCTTTTCTCTTTACATACATTTAAGGTTATGTGCATTTATCTATTAGATCAGTAAGGACATTTATTAAACTTAACATCAAGAAAAAATGTGTCATTTTTAAATTCTAGACTGTCTTTAGTAAGCATCTTTATCTCCTCAGCAGAGTTCCCGCCCTGCCTTCATTGTTTAAACCAGGCTGATCTAGAATACAGAGATCTGCCTGTTTCTTCCTCTAGTGTGATGGGATTAAGGGATTAAGGGCATGTGCTAGTACCACCTGCTCAAATGTTTCACTTAAATCCCAGATTTTAGTAACACTTTAACCTTGAGAATAACTTTGAACTGCAATGACATTTCAAAATCTGCCCCAAATCTTCAAAATCTCTTACGTTTTAGCAATGCTAAACCAGAAAAATATCCTTTCTACCTCCTGATTTAGGAAAGTCAAAGACATCTAAATAAAAATCAAGCAAAGAACCAACGTTCCAAAAGCCTTGGCATGTCTAACCATGCCATCCCATGGTGCAATTAAAGCTTTGTTCATTATTCCTTAGAGTCTAGTTTTGGCTGCATTTCATTGGCAGCCCTATACCAGAAACTCCTGACAGGCACCTCGTACCCAGGGAGTTCTTAGCTCCAGCTGCCATCAATTTTCTGTTATTTATCAGGAAAGGCCTCCCTCTTTCCTTCATTATCATTGTTGGCAATTTAGCATTCCATCTGTAAATTCTTTCCTTCAAAACTATCCTAGTCTGAACTTTCTCAAAAATGATACACAGAACCACAATTGTCAGGGTAAAAATCATTTGCATGCTAAGAGGAACAAACTCAATTGGAATCCAAACGTATTGAGGCATTATGAATTCCTCCATTTTTAATCTAGGCTATTAATTCCACTCTCAAATTCTGTTTAGAAAGCTGCCAGCTTTTTAGTGCATAAGGAGAGCTAAGCCTTAGCTCTCAATCTTTGCTGCAAGACAACAACTTTTGTTAAGGTAGCCACACCTTTGAAATGCATTTGAGTTTGGTTCCCTGCTCTTTGGCTAGGAATCCAGCTTTTACTAAGGCCTTCTCACACTGAAAGCATGGATTCTAATTGCCCCACGTTGGGTGCCATATGTTAAAACAATTAATTAAATTACGTTGGGTTGGGCGTTTGTAGAAATAATCAGTTAAATTGTTTACCAGTATTTAGATTATTGTTAATTGGTTTGGTTTTGGTGGCTAATTTTTAACCATCCATTATAAATGAGCACACAGACACCACAGGTGGATTTTAACAAGCCT
>CAJQZJ010033615.1:934664-993170 GCA_907164525.1 Lophiomys imhausi | reverse complement strand
CTGCCATTTTCCATGCCATGCCGATGTTCCTGGCCATGTGGAATGAGGTTCTTTTTCCTAACCCATGGTGTGTACCTCCTTCCTGCTGCTCCTGGCTGGAATACCTTGTTCTTCCTGCTGCTGGCTGGAATGCTTTGTTCTGTCTAAAGTGCAGGCTTCCTGTTCTAATCCCAGGAAGTCCCACCTTTCTCTGTCTTTGCCCAATCTCAGGCCTCGGCATTTTATTTAACCAATCAGAGTCAACGTAAGTAACGGACAGCAAACAGGACCAATTAATTAACATTTATAATGCTTAACACTACCCCAACACAGTGTCCTTAAGAATCCTTATGGGATTGGTCATGAAATGCTCACAAATATTTAAGCCTCTTGCATTTAATGGGACACTCAGTGCTTTACATGTAACCTGTACATATTCACCCTTATCATTCAGATTGTTTTCACATCATTAGTGATGTCCAATACACTGTAAGTAATTGTTAGACTGTACTATTTGTGTGGAATAATGACAATAAATAGGATTGCATATGTTCAGTACAAGTATAACTACTACTCTCAAATGTTTTCGACAGTTAGTTGAATCCACAGATTCTAAAGCTTCAAATTATGGAGTGCCAACTTTAGTGAAGGAAAGTGGCCATGTGTGGGAGCCTAGGACAGTCATTGAAACTGGGATGTCTGGTGGCTCCTTCTTTAGATTAGATTAGACATGCAACAGAGCTGGCATTTTCAGATGTGTTGCTATAGCCATGCAAATATGACTGCATCTCTGTTTTATGCCTCCTCCCCTTGCTCATAGAAGCTTCTTGTTTCATTTGTTTCTCAGTGTGAAGGTCATAGACACCCTGCATAGAATATGTGGAAAATGACAGAAAATGTGTATAGAAATTAAGTTAATAACTTCACCATAAACTATGATTAGGAAATCATAGAAATATTTACTTCTGGGTAGTGTTCCAAATGAGTTTTAAGCTTCAACAATTTGACAGTCACAATGTGCAGAGTTTAATATTTATCTATGAATACCATCTTTCATTCAAGGTCATTTAAATTTTCATTTATTTTTATTGTTTGAGAATTCCGTACATGAATATAATGTGTTTTGTTCAAATACTATCTTTAATTAATGTAGATCTGTGTGTGTGTGTGCATTTTCATGCATGAGGCAGCACATGTGTGTGCAGGTAAACATCCATGTATATGTAGAGGCCAGAGGTCAACTTCAGGTATTGCTCTTTAGGGACTATCCACCTTGGGTTTTGGAGAAGGTCTCTCGTTGGCAAGAAACTTTCTGATTTGTATAGACTGGGTGTTGGTGGAAGATCTAATGGGAAGGAAGCCATCTGTCTGTGCTGGCCTCTCCACCACTGGGATTACATGTATGTACCACCCTCAGCTTTTTGTCTTTCAGTGGGTATGCTGGAAATCAAACTCAGGCCATTGCATTACTTGCATAGCAAGCACTTTTTCAGCCCTGTGTAGATCTATAATCTCCTTTTGAAGTGATGCAATCAGGACTGGAGTCAGAGTGGTAGTTTAGTGGTCAAGTAAATGCTTCTCATGCATGAGACTCTGAGCTTTAACCCCCAGAACCATAAACAAAACAAAATCAAAACTACAGAAACAAAACAAGTTTCAATAATCCAAACTGCTACCAAAGAAGGAAATCACTTTCCAGAAGTTTTCATGTCAGATGTTTAAAAAAGAAACCTAAATATGCATGCAACGTCATATAGATAAGAGGGGAATGGATGTGAAAATATCATGCCAGATACATTTCTGTGGAAATGTCACATGGCTTTGAATTCACCTTAATACAAATGTTAACATTTGCTAGGATTTTAACTGTTGCATATTTTATTAAATAAAACACATTGTATGCCAACTTTGACTTAGTTCAGGGCCCAGGTGTATTCTAGGTCCACAAAGTGACCTTTCTATAAGAGAGTTAGAGAGAACTCTTATTCTTTCACCTCTTGCTCTTATGGAGCCCATGGATTTTGGGAAAGTTGCAATCTTGCAGAAAAAAATTATTCTATCAGTTCCTCCTGCTTATTGACTGCTCCTCCATTTGTCTGACTCTGCAGATGTTCTCTCAAAGTCATTGGGCTAGCCACCAGAAGCATTGATGCCCGTACTCTTCAGCCGATGACTCTATTCTGATAGATCACCCATGCATAATTACAAAAAGCATGTCTAAGTGTTGGCTTCACACAAGCACTAATTTTTGTGCTGAGAATATAAAATAAAGAAAATAGACATTCCCTGCCTGGGACAATATTGCACTTAGAGGTGAGAGACACAAGTTAGTAAAACCTATAAATGGGTTGGTGATTTCCGAGTGTATAACTGTGGATTGTGAAATGAAAGAAAAGGAAAAAAAATTAATAAGTTGAGCTTTCTATTAAAATAAAGCACAGGGGAAGGCAAGATGGCTCAGCAGAGAATCTCATAATGGTGGAAAGAGAGAACAAATTCCATAAAACTGTCCTCTGTCCTCTGTATACATATTATGACTATGACATGTACACTCCCAAGCTCACATTATGTACACACACAATTGCAATATCTCTAAAAGTGAAAAGTAGAAAATACTAATAAAATTAAGACAAACCACACTCTAGGAGAAAATATTTGTACCTACTTCTCTGATGAAAGACATGCATTTATAATACACAACATACTGTTAAAATTCAGCAGTAGTCAAAACCAACCTAATTCAAAAACTGAATGAATGATTGGGACAGATACCTCATTAGGGAAGATGTGCAGATGGAAAATAAGTATAAGAAATGTGCTTTCATACCTGTAACTGGAGTACAGATGTACACAGTGAGATTGTTCTTTATCCCTCCTTCATAACAGAGAACTCTGAGACAGGTGAAGGCATGTGCTGGCAGAGGTGTAGAGTGACAGATAGTTCACTCAGGTGGTTGTGTGGTGACATGGCCATGCTTTCTGTAATGGCAGATTTGGTTTTAAAAAAAAAAAAAACCCTTGAAAGGGTTGTACAGCAGCCATGGTTAGTAACTTCTTGACTTCCAAATGCTTATGTACATGACAATAACCATACATGTTCCATTTTTCTACAAACTTCTTGTTTTAGAATAAGTTTAGAGTTGCAGAAATGTTGCAAAAATAGCACTAAAAGTATACATATACATATATATATGCTCCACAGCTACTATAATGCTCCTTATTATTAATACCTGACACCCTTGTGGTTTGTTTGTCTCAATTTATGAATCGGTATTGATGTCTCATTACTCAAAGGAACCCCGGCAAGGAAAAGAAACAAAATAACAAACTCTGGGTTGAGATTCTTAGGAGACATGGCAAGAATAAAGCAAGCACTGAGGAGTTTTTATTCTGTAGCTGACTTATTTGAGTGATTAGTGATAAAATGTGATGAATTGTAAATCTTTATGGATGCAACTCATAAATCTAGTTTAGAATGTCCCTGGTAGAGGCCTATCTCTTCTAACATTATTTATTCACATATAAATTTGTCAGTCTAAGTAAAGATCTTCTATTCACAGAAAATAGTAAAGACAGATCAAAAAGAGTTTAGAAGTTTATTCAAAGTAAGAACAAAGAAAGATGGACGTCTGTGTAAAACATGAGAGAAAATGACGGTCAGAGACTGTGTAGTGCCGGTAAAGTGTTTAAGGGTCACACACGTCAGAAGATAGTCAACGCCTGCTGAGCCACATGTCCTAGAGTGTGGTAGGGTAATAGATTTGTAGTAGTGTTATTTTCAAGTTCCAGCTCTTTTGGTTCTGGTGCCTGTGCTATGTAACTATGGGATCTCCTTTCTCCCTGTCAGGGTTTTCAAGATCTCACTGTTGTTCAGTCCTACATATACCGAGACACAAGGGGAAGAGCAATGGGATCTTAGAACAGGGAATTCTTGAGAAATCCCCTGGCAGGACCTTTATCATTCTTACCATTGCCATTGTTCTGGCTACTGTTGGGAGTCTAGAGTGGCTTGCTACTCTTTCTTGATGATTGGAAAGCTTGTTCAAAGATTGTTTTTCATGTTAAAATATTGCAGTATTTCAGGCAGATCAGTCATTGACTTCATTTTCATTTGAATGTCTTTTTTTTAAATTTGGGTTTTTGTTTGATTGGTTTGATTTTGTTGTGCTGGGGATTGAACCCAGGGCCTGACAAATGCTAGGCAAACACATTAGTATCCCCAAAACACTTTTGTTCCATTTGCAATTCACCTTGTTTGAAGAAAAATCCTTAAGCCAACCATCACATCCCAGGATACATAAAAGAAAGCACCCTGCATTAGCACATACAGAAACTTGATCACCAAGGGCTTTCTGGGTAAGCTAAGTCTGTAATTCAATCAAACAGTGCATTTGGTATAACATTGTGACTAACAGGGGGATGCGGTTTCCAAGATGAAGCTGGCTTACTCATGCTTCCCTAATTATGATCTATGTCAGTAACCTGATACATGGCAGGCTGTCTTCATTAGGTCTGGACTCCTCTGAAAGGGGGATGTTAGGGAGCATGCTTCTAAATTAGACTGCTTTTAGTAAGAAAATAAATGATACAAGAAAAAGAATATTTCTCAAACCATTCTGCATTTGGCTAAGTGCTCGCTAATGCAAAGTCCCCGAGGACCACAGTTTGGATCAACATACAATCAATACAATAATTTTCGGAGAAGCCACTCCTCCTTTGCAAAGCTGAGCAGAATTCTTTGTGTTCAGAGGCTGAATGTGGGCTTCCAGATAAAATAGAGAAGAAACTGACAGTCAAGAAAGGAGGGATGATGGGTTGGAGTTGGAAGGGAAAGGTGCCTCCTTTTGGAGTCCCTGACAATGCATGTTCAATATCCAGTTCCCTCAGTTACACAGAAGAAAGGATGTTACTTCCCCCAATCACAGTCCTTCCACGGGTGCTTCTGACATTTTCCTATTCTGTGCCTTAGAGGACTCTGCTTAGGTGATGATCTCAGTCTCAAATTTCCAGTGCCTTCATTGCTACTGGAGCAGCACCAATGACTTACAGTTATGCTGTATGGATGGAGAAACATTCAGAAAACCTTACCTAACTGAAGTACTGAAATCGTAGGCATGTGGTGCCACTCCTGGCTTCTATATGTGGATACTTCAGGTCTAAATCATGCTTGGGTGACGAGCGCCTTACCAACAAAGTTAACTCCCCAGCCTCCTTCATTGCCTTTAAAGAATTATTTATTGTATTTTAATTATGAGTATGTTTGTGTGGCCGTGTGTACGTATGTGAATATAAGTGCAGGGTCCTGTTAAAGCCAAACAGGGCAAAATATCCTCTGGAGTTGGAGCTGCAGAGGGTTGCAAGCTACCTGAATTTTGTGCTGGAATTTGAACTCGGGTTCTCTGCAGGATCAGCAAGCAGTTTTACTCAGTGAGGCATCTATCCAGCCCCCATCATCATCTTTTTTTTTTAATGTTTCTTTATTACTCCAAGTTACATATCCATCACAGTCCCCTCTCCTCACCCCTCTTGGTCCCACCCTCCCACCCTCTTCCCTCTCTCCCACCTATCCTAATCCTCCAGTGTGGTTTGCCCCTACATATCAGCCTCCCTCAGTTCAACTGTCATACGAGGACTAAGAGTTTCCTCTTACACTAGGGGCCTTCATGGCAGCTCCATTAGGGCAAGTGTCCCACTAACAGGTAACAAGGTTTATGTTCCTTTTCCTTTTGCTGTGTTCATTGTAGGATGGTTATCCTGTACTACATGGCTAAAATCCAGTTATAAGTGAGCACATGCCATGTGTATCTTTCTGAGTCTGATTTAGCTCGATCAGGATGAGCTTTTCTAGTTCCATCCATTTTTCTGCAAATTGCATAATTTCCTTATTTCTGATAGCTGAGTAGTATTCCCTTGTGTAAATGTACTACAGGTTTTGAAAAAGTATTTAGCAGAATAGCCATTTTAAAAACCTTCAAAGCATGCTCTGCATTAGATTCTGATGCTGTTCATTGCTCCCTGTAATAATTCTATTACAGAGCCCTGATGTGGATTCATAGGGGAGTATTTACAGGATGAAAGGTCAGAAGTATTAAATATTTACATTCATTAGAATGTGATCTTTTTATATAGGCAGAAGGGAGATGAATTAATTGGTTTATTTCCAATCACAGACTTTATGAACTTATTGCTTGGGTAATTTCTTAAATGTCACAATTAAAAACATTGACCTATTTATCTTTAGGCTTTAATTTAAATGGTAGCAGCCATCTCTAATATCACCTAATAAATATAATATACGGCCTTTAAATTGGAATGTACCATCACTAGCATTTCCCACTCTGTAGCCTATGGTGCTAAATATCCATGGATGCTCTTCTTCATACACTAACCTCCTGAGTGCTACAAGCATGATGTGTTTTTCTCTGTCAGTAAAGACAAAGGGCCTCAACACGCACTGGTCTGTGGTTCTCTGAACTGGTCCACTTTCATTTCTGCTTTTAGTTTCTCATCTAAGAGACAAAAATTTTAAATCATCGAATATCCTTTTAAATTTTTTTATGGTGTGTGTGTGTGTGTGTGTGTGTGTGTGTGTGTGTGTGTGTGTGTTTCAAGGATAAGAAGAATGCAAACAAGGATGCCCACGTAAATATAGAGGCCAGAAGAAGATATCCTCAGTTGTTCCTCAGAAATTTTTCTTTTTACTTTTTTTTTTTTTTTTTTTAGATAGGGCATCTCACTGTCCTGGAACTAACTGAATAGACTAGGCTAACTGGTCAGGGATTCCTGAATATTTGCCTGTCTCTACCTCATTAGTGATTGGATATTTTTATGATTAACCTTTGATGTTTGTGATGCTTGTGCCTGTTAGGCAAGAATTGTACTGACTGATCTACCTCCTTTAGTTCCCTCTCTTTACATTAAAGATCTGTTCCAGCTGAACATTGTCTTCTATAAGTTTCTTGTTCACACAGTGGTAAAAGTTAGAATTGTCACATTAGTAATCTGTAAACTATGAGGCCAGCCAGAGTATATATCTCCATGGAATCAGAAAGATGAAAGACATAGGTCATTTAGGGATTCTGTATCACCTATAGATACTGGAGGTGGGGGAGAGTTTGCCAATGGTTCAGATCCACCACACTTACTTGACCCTGGTTCCCCAACAGGGGTTTGAGGTTGAGGTCAACAGATCATGATGAGATTTTATAGACATCTGGATAGCAGCTTGAGGCCCCACAGAATACCCAAGATGGTGAGGTCTTCACCTTGATGGAATGAGATTGGAAGATGTGAAAGATTCCCAACTCCCTTGAGCGGCCAGTGGCTGTTTGGGTGAGCACTGTAGATGCCAGCAGCAAGGTCTGAAAGAGTCCAGTTTTAGCATGGAGGAGACTGGCTTTAAAGACTTAAATTGGCTGATTTTCATCCATAGAGAGACATTCTTTAAAGATATAGACACCTACATTTCTGGTGATTATCAACTAGGAGGAAAGCTCTGGATAAGTCATTCTCAGGACATTGATGATTTCTTAGTGGAATATGGTAGCAAAGCCATTTGCTCTGATGTTAGAAGTAGCTGGCTACAGGAAGCTGTGTATTACCTGTCTCTTTAGTTGGATGGATTTATGGATGCATAAAGAGAAACAGATGACACCATAGACCCTGTGTTTCCTGAAGAGGAGGGACAGTCTAACAATATGAACTTTTGTGGAGGGAAGTTTGCCAGGGCTGTGGATGTGGAAAAGTCCTTCACTGCTGCCAGACATCCCGATTTACTGAAGGCCATACCTGGCCTCTCATTCTGCAGTATCAAAGACACCATCTCTGGATGTTGACCCACACTGTGAGTCTCAAAAAAGCAGTCAGAAAGGTCATTTGGTCCATAATGGAAAGCCCTGAGTGTCTGAATGAACTACAAGTATTTTGGGACAAAACAAGTCCTAGAACTGACCATGACAGGTAGCCGGATCCATGTTATTTTCCTCTGGTGATGGTCAGGGGCAGGAATACTATCCTCTTCCCCATGGTATCTGCAGATGCTAACAATCAGTCCCAGAGTGATATTCATAACTGCCATGAGTATACATAAGGGGACTGCTAGTCTACTGAAAACCCAAACAAAAAGGAGGTCCTCCAAATAATAATGATATCTACTGGGGAATAGCAGAACACTGTAGTGGAAATGTGAGAGTCCTGTAGAGTGTGGGCATAGTCAATGATGGTTAGACGATGGGATTCTCCACAAGACAAAAATGAAGATCATGTCAGATATTTTGAAACAATAGTATTTGCTAACAATGATCCATCACAAGACTGGTATCAATTAGCTTGATTATACCATTGATGGGCAGATATCTTTGTGGAAATACTTTCTGTATAAAGTTGTAATGGCATCTGTGCAGGAGAGTTGTGATGTTATTATGGAATTCTACTGTGAAACCTTCTTTCATAACTTGCATGCACTCTTTAGTTTGAGGTTCATGCTTTTATTTGCTTGGTTTGTTTGTTTATTTATTGGTTTGTTTTGGTTAGATTTAGTTTGGTTTTGTTGTAGTCAGGGTTGCTAATTTTGATTCTGACAATGTTCAAATTCCATTGCCAAAAAAAAAAAGTCTGCATGTCTGTATGAGATATTTAGGTTCCAGCACTTACAGAATACTGTTTCCTACTTTGTGCTTAGCCTGAAGAGAAGAAGCACTGCCCTCTGCCCTTACTCTCCTTTCCTCTATCTTCTTGTCAGATCAGTCACTGGCTTCCAAATCTACACATGGGCATGCCTAGCTGTCCCATAGATAGATCTCAATGCTTAGTCAGGTTTATTGGTGATTCAGAATGACAGTTGAATCATACCCCAGTTGGGATCTCAAAGGTGTCAGTTTGGCTTGACCTCCAGTAAATTACTTATGTTTAAAAGCAAAAGTTCTAAAAAACAGACCAACAAACAAACCAACAAAAACTAACAACAATAACAAATGAAAGAAAAAAATCAAAAAAAGTCTATGTCCATGTTCCCTTTGGTGTGTTGGTTGTAGTACAGATATCCTGTACCATGTAGCTAAAAGCCTACTATAAGTGAATAGATGCCATGTGCATCCTTCTGAGTCTGGGTTAGCTCACTCAGGATGAGCTTCTCTAGTTCCATCCATTTGGCTGCAAATTGCATAATTTCATTGTTTCTGATAGCTGAGTAATATTCCATTGTATAGATGTACCACAGTTTTTTAATCCATTCTTCAGTTGAGGGGCATCTGGGTTGTTTCCAGTTTCTAGATATTACAAATAAGGCTGCTATGAACATAGATGAGGAGACTTCCGTATGATTCCATGAGGAGTCATTTGGATATATACCCAGAAGTGGTATGGCTGGGTCCTGAGGCAAAGCTATTCCAAGATTTCTAACATATCGCCATACTGACCTCCATAGTGGTTGCACAAACCTGCACTCCCACCAACAATGGAGGAGGGTTCCCCTTTCTCCACACCCTCACCAGCATGTGCTGTCATTTGAACTTTTGATCTTAGCCATTCTGACAGGTGTGAGATGGTGGAAAATTCTAGTTATCAACACATGGGAATAAACAGCACTTTTTCAGCTTTCTACTTCCACCCTCTGCCCTCTACTGCTGGCTGATGCACTCCTGGGGTAACTATCGCTAAGAGATGAAGATGAGCAGTAAGGGATAACTCAGTCTGTGTGTACCTGAGCCTCCTTGCTGTTCCCTCGCTATCATATAAGTTCTGTCTTTTTCTCATGATTTTAACCATTCCTGATATTTTTCCATCTTATCTCTATTATAAGTCCTCAAAATACAATTGAAAGAATATTTTGTGTTTATAAAAAATAAAAATGACATGACTTGCTTCCTCTATAAAGTAAAATTTTTAAAAAGAAGAGTTAAGACAATTTGTTAATCTCTGGGGATAAATGGCTTGGCATCATCAGTTAGGCTATGGGTTGTCCCCTGCAAAGTTTTCGTTCTCATAGTGAAACTAGAAACACCAGAGAAGACTCTGGAAAAGCTGTCAATCGGCATGAGAGTATTTTAAAAACAAGAGTAGTTCCCTTAGGAGAAGTCTCTCAGCCTTCTTTCTTTTCTTTCTTTTTCTTTTTTCTTTCTTTCTTTTTTTTGGCATTGGGAACAGCATTTAGGAGTCTCAATCTGATGACTATATGTAGATGCCACATGATTTTTATTAGCTTTTGTTTCCAATTCTGAACGAAATACACTTTTTATAAAATATGCTGGAGATTAGAGATAAAAATTTATCAAGTATGCTGGACCTTAAAGATAAAGATGTGTTATAAAGGACATTTTGAAGAAAAATGTGGTTGCTTCCTTCTTTTTTTCCAGCAGGGTATAGTTAAAATTAGCATTTTCCCATTTGTCTAGGTTTGTAGTGCTTTGATTGAAATAAATTCAGTCACTGGAACACTAGAGAGTCCTCCTCTTCTTTTTTGCTCTCATTTGGATATTTCATGAAAAATATACACTCTGAACCTTGTAGTTTTCTGAATTTAATAAGGATTTTTTATTTAATTACAGTGATATTTAATTACTCAAATCACATACACTAATAGAATTTTATGTTGCTTTTTCCAAATTTGAAATAAATATCTCCTGTTTGAAGAATAGCAACCCACATTAGTGGAGTCTTCAGGGATGAGAGTAAATGTTTTTATGACTAGACAATAATTAATTAGAAGTATTGGAACTCACATGTTCCTGTCCTGGTAATTCAGGCTCTGATGCCGTTTCTATAAACGCAGATGTTCAGAAGTAACCCAGCTATCTGACATTTTGGTAATTAACAGTGTAGATTATAATTTGGTCCCCTCCGGTTTTTAACGTTATTATTTATCAAGTCTATATGTAACATTTTGGTCTGAAAAATATTCCTTGATTTGTATTTCTTCCTGTGAAAATGAAGTTAGAAACTCCACCTGGCTTTCCAGGTATAAAATGAGATCCGTGTGGTTATATATCTTTCCTGTTTTGCTGAACAATTCAACGTTATGTTTATCCTGCACAGACCCTGATATTTTTCTTTCATGAAGCAGCAATTGGTTTTAATTTATTGCACACTTTCATCCCAACTCCTCTCTCTGCAGCTTTCTTCCATTGCCTTTTCTATCCAGAAAATAACAGTTTGGGTGGTTATAACTTGTGTGATGTCTGTTGTTGTTGTTTTTTTTTTTATCCTGACTATCAATATTGCTGGTTTATATCCCATCTCTCTCTTTTATTTCAGAGGGCATAGAAAGGGAAGAGTAGAGTAGGCATGAAAAACATTACTCGTTATTTTCATATCCTTTCCTAAAATCACTAGGTAGTAAGATTATCCTTATCTCTGCACTACTCATCGTTCCACTGAATGATAGCAATTCCATCTATCTGCTTTGTGGTGAAGTCATGGAGGCAGAATCGTTTGATTTTTATCAGAAAAGGAGTTGGAAGGTTGTCCTGTCTGCTAAGGTTCTGAAGCTGAGGAATCGGCCTCCTAGAAGTGGCTCGCTGGATTTCACAGCTCATTCAAGGAAAATGGGGCTATGCTGTAACAATCCATCCTTGGTGTTACTTAATCTGAATACCAAACCCATATGGGCAATGTTTGAAAGCTTAGGTCAGCTGTGTGATGGATGCGACCCATTAGGATTGCAGTTAAGATGACAGTGCACTCTATGCCTCCCCACCCCTGGTGAAGAGTAGGGCTGAAAAACGGATTAAGGTCTAATATACCACTGACATCTTTGGGGAGACATAATTGTACATGAAACTGGCATCTTAGCCTGTCATGTAAGAGCCTTATAGAGGAGCAGGGACCTTGTGGACCTTCCTCCACTAAATCCCACATTAGTATGTGGAAAGGAAAAATCAGAGATGATTTTTAAAAAGAAGCAGAATTAATGGAACAACTTAGAGTCAATTTGAGTTAGCAATACCTGGAAATTACCTTTGATTTAATAATCAAGAGTTTATTTTAAAGGATGTTTTTCTCCAAATTTAAAGACAATACAGTGATTTGATTTTACTTATTTTAACAGTATGTTTCCTATTATTTCAGAAACTTTGAGTTAGTGCCAACGTTTCAGTAATCAAATATCATTCAAAAATGCATTATGTGTTTACATTAGCAGTAGGTGTATGCAGAGCATTTTAAGCCATGGAAGTACATATATTGAGCTCTAGTAATGGGAAAAATAGGCTAAAGTAGTGTTGAAAATCATGTACAATGCATGAATGCAAAAAAAAGATGAAATTGGTAATGAAGCAGCTGGAGAAACTGATTTATAATAAAACTTTACAGTATATGGCAGGATCTGCCATCAAAACTACTTGATTCTCTTCCTCTGTTGGTGTTAGGTCCATTCTCAAGCCCTCTGTGCAGCTGGGTATGACCCTGGACATGATGTGTGTCATATTTCACCTTCTTTCTTCCCTGTTAAGTGATGATGAAAGACTGTGAAAATCCAAGATGGCAAAGGACATGAGTCATTGTGCGGCTTGGGCTGTTCACACTTGCTCCTCCTTACATCCTGCAAGAAGAAACAAGCTTTTATTTTGCTATCTCACTGAGGTGTTGTGATATATTTTGACCTTATCCCCAGGAATCATTAAAATCATAAAATTTTACATCTGTGTGGGAAGCAGATGGGGTTCTGACTGAATATGTATTGTTGATATGCACATCACCTTGTCAAGGAACCCAGACCCATGGGAGTAGCAGAGACTTCCCCAGATCAGAGAAATGCCAAAGCCGCCTTCCTCTTGCCAAAATACAGATGTTTACAAAGGATTGACCAGTGTGTACAGAAACTATCAACTACAGCTACCTCCTCTGTAATTACAGTTTGAGAGTGCTTCTGTAACAGGGACCTCCTCCTGCTTCCTTGTTCTTTAGATGTAAAAAATAAATGTGCCCAGGCTTTAGGCTTCTGCCCTGCATCAGAGCAAGCATACCCCATTTGATTGTATGTGTGTGTGTGTGTGTGTGTGTGTGTGTGTGTGTGTGTGTGTTTTCTTTCTTCATGGATTCCCTGGAGGTCACAGAACAGGCAGAGATCATGTGCTCCATAAACAGTGGAAGAAGTGGCTTGCCATGACAAGTGTTTCTACAGCTTTGGAATTAAGATTTTTAACTTTGAGTTTTTCCTCAAGTTCTTTTTCCATTATAATAAAACTAGAGAGTGGACACCCTCTGACTTTTCAGTCTAATGAGGAGGAAGGGTATAATGGGCTTACACACCGAGTGGGAAGAGACATGAACTGGGAAGAGAGCCTGAGATGGGAATAATGCATAATCTTTTAGAGTACTGTGGGAAGCCATCTATCTTAAATCAAGTGAACATAAGTGCTAAATTCTGGTAGGGGTCCCTCCAAAAAAATTAAAGCTTGTGGGTCAGAGTTAACTTCCTTTTGTTATCCCTTAAAAGAACAAGGGATGTGTCTTTTGTTTATTTTTACAAAGATCTTTCTGCATAACATGATTAAGATTAAATGAGGCAGTATATGTGAAACAGCCTATTTGATGATCATTTGGAGATGACATCCTATCATTTTCCACAATATCACCAAAGCCCCTCCCATGAAATATGCTTCTGCCATCAATAAATGAGCCTGCTTAAATTCCCCTTGAGTCTGAACATACAGACCCACAGACATGAGTGTAGTTTTCACCAACGCCTTGTTTGTTGCTGCTGTTGTTGTATTGTTACTGTTTGGAATAAGTGAAGCATGATGAATCAGCCTGAAAGATTAGATAAGGAACTGGAGATATTCTAACTCACCCCAGCACGAAGCAACATCAGCACCCATTGCTAACTATGTGTGAGGCCATGTTCGTCTGCCGAACATTCTAGAGATGACGGAATCTGAGTAAGTTCAGTGTAACTTCCCCTCTCATCACTTTCTTGGTTGTGGTTTTAAGGCATGGAATTTGGAAGCATGTTTGTTGTTAATGGTGGTGGTTGGTTCTTTAGTTAGTTCATTATTTACATAATTGTTGTTTTGGAGACAGGATCTCAAGTGCCCAAAGCTGTTCTAAAACTGACAGTATAGCCAAGAGTGATCTTGAGCATCTGATCCTTTTGTCCCATGTCTTGAATGCTAGAGCTACAGGGACATACCACATGTGTCTGCGCAGAACTTGTGATTGAATCCAGCCTGCATGCTAGGCAAGCACTCGACCAACTGAGCTACATCTTCAGCCTGTTTTTAATTTTAATTCAGCAAAAATCAGTTGGTGTATCTTTGTAAGTGCAGCCCAGGGATGGAGTAACATAGCAACATGGCTATGCCCTAGGTAGTAGTATTCATGTAGCAGTCAAAGTTGCCAATAGTGACATAATTTCTGAAAATGTCTATAGAAAGAAGGCAAGGTGACAAGCAGTGCAACCAACTATATACGCAGGTTCGCATAGACACAAAAGCAAACTGCTAAATTATTTTTCAAAGGAAGAAAAGAGGAAACTCTTCGCTGTATTAAAACTTGTTCTCAAGCAGACAATTTTTTGTGCTTTCCTCTCTCTAACCCAGCCTATTTACTAACCAAGTGGTAGACTCTTAAGCCTTAAGTGGGGTGGAAGTCATTTTTTTCCTTCGCTTAGGCATGTGTAACTTTAGAAGATGAAGTAGTCCTACATGTTATATTACCTCAATGACACCTAGGGTCAAGCATATCTCTAATGAATATTTCATAGCCATCCATTTCCGGTTGTGTCTTTAGTACTCCTGGACTTATCTGTCTAGAGATCTGCTTGGGAAGGCGCAGAGTTCTTAGCAATGTCAGCAACTGCTGATGGGTGGATAGTGCTGGATTTCCCTCCTTTGGTGTGGCTGACATGGCAGGAATGGCAACTGGAAACAGGCTTTGATAGAAAAGAACTATAATCCCAAGACTTGTTATAGTCTATTTTCAAGATCTTGTACTCTGATGGTGCTTTGGTTATAGAACTTGCAGTTATATGTCCATTTCAAATTTTTTCTTCAGCTTTTCATTACATTTTTATTTTTGTGCATATGTAGTGTGCCTGCGTGTATCACCAGTGTGGGTAGAGGACAGAGGACAACTTGGAGTTCCGCCATGTGGATATTGCGGATTGAACTCAGGTTCATCTGGCTCCTTGGCAGGCACATTTACTTACTGAATCATCTCTCTAACCCCACTTCAAATTTTTATTTGCCTGTTTCTTTTAATGTTTTTGTAGCATGCTGTCATTGAATAGCAATCTACAAAGAATATTTGTTACATTTTGGCATCCCTAAGATTAGCATTCCAAAAAAAAAAAAAAACTACAACTCAAAGTGAGCCAGAAAGCTTTATAGAGTTGAGGACTAAGGTGGACATTACTAAATTCTTACCTTAAAAAATAATGAACATGTGGGTTAGAGAGATGCCTCAGTGATTAATAGTATGTCCTTTTTTTCCATAGAAAATTAGAGTTAGGTTCTAATAATCCATGTTAAGCAGCTCACAACTATCTGCAACTTCAGCTGTATTAAATCTGATGCCCTCTCTGGCTCTACAGGACCTACACTTGTGTAAACCTACCTACACACACACACACATACATACACAGATAATGAAAAATAATATAAATCTTCTAAAATATAATAAATATGAAGATCCACTTAAAGTAAGCTAGAAGGTACAGTGTACAGAATACTTGGACATGAGGTTATTTTTCAAGACTTGCAAAAGGAATAGAGAGACCCAGAGGGGACAAGTGAAGATTAACATGTGAAGATCAACAGATCCAACCAGCCTAGGCCCCTAGAGGCTTACAGAGACTGAAACACTAACCAAAAGAAGAAGAAGAAAGCATACTTAAACTACACCTAGACCCCCGCCCCCCAGGTATGATTGACAACTTGGTTTTCATACAGATCCCTTAGCAACTGGCAGGGAGGGCAGTCTCTGTCATAGGCTGTTGCCTGTAAGTGGGACACTTTACCCTAGCTGGGCTGTCATGTAGGACCCAGAGCAAGAGGAGGCTCTTAGCCCTCATATGACTGATGAACTGAGGGGGCTGATATGTGAGGGCCTCTCTCCCCCGAGGAGAAAGAAAGATGGGAAAGGGGGAAGAGGCTAGGAGGGCGAGACCAGGAGGGGAGGAGGGAGGGATCAAGTGATCAAGATGTAACTTGAGTAAATAAATAAATGTTGGGGAAAAAATGGAACTGATGTTCCAACTCTGACTTTGACTTTCAGTTTCTCAATTAGTCTTTATCTAACATATAGTTGCTGCCATGCCACCTCATAGCAGTGTTAAATGCCACCCCAGAAAAGCAAGAGTAACTTTCCTTTTCATTGTGGCTCCCAAATTCTTTAGAAAAATACAGTAAATTCCATGTTGCACTATGAAGAGCAAGAAGAGGTTAGGAAGGGTGCGAGCTGAGAGGGAACTCATCAAAGTAGACATCTGGACATAGTTCATGAACACTAGGTTTACATCCTGTTATTGTATTTTTCTCTGATCAACTCCAAGTGTAGGGAATGGGAACCTTGAACAGAAAGTTATTTCAACCTGAAGTTTCAACCTTTGCTACCTTCAAATAACTGAGAGTTCTGTAGTTATTTTTACCTGGTTAATTGACTTTGTAGAACCAGCCATGCCTTTCACCAGCTTACTTAAGGACTGGTACAAGGTTTTTTGTTTGGCTTGGTGCATCTATTTCTGAGTTTTTTAATTATCTGAGTGCTTAAAGAGATCCTTCCAAACTCATACATTTTGGACAATTAAAATAATAAGCACCCAGGTTAGAAAAATAAGTAGCAAACATGCTACTTTTTCTTGGTGAAGTCGTATAGACACCACCAAAACTATTTCCATGGCAATGAGTACAAAAGTGTAATAATTAAGGCTTCTCAGAGTTGTATTGTTCTGAAAGCTTCATGGAAATTCTAAGTGAAGTCAAGTACATAATAGTCAGGGATAAACTGCCATATAAGACAAATGCAATCTCTTAAACAATTAAGAGATAGTAAAGCCATTAACATCTCAATTGGGAGAGAATCATTATCCAATATATCTTTTCATTCAGGAATTCAATTTTACATAGCATAGCATAATTCCACAATCCTACTGCCTCTGCTTCACCAATCATATTTTAAAGGCACTGATATGGTGGCATCCCATTTTGTAATAGTATCATATACATTTTAATTGAGAAAAGATGTCTGGATTATACTCCACATATAATATATTTCCTAATTATGCATCCTAGGAGATAAAAAAAAAACTTAGCTTAATCTCCAGCCCTCTTAGTTATTGGAGCCAAAGCTACATGGGGTCTGCTAAGGAGCTTAGTCACATTGGTACAATTTTAATTTTTTTCCAGAGATGCTAAGAACATTTGTGTGATTAGCTTCTATAAATAATGAAAGTCCTCCTAGGGGTTAACTCTGATGTTGATTTTTTTTTTCAAGTTAGCCTGGCTGGATTTCTGAAACCTGCTGGAATTCTAACTGGGGTTAAGTATTCTTGTTAACCAGTGGCTGAACTGGTCCATGCTCTGTTCTTGATGCTACAACTGAGTCATATTTTCCATACAGTGACATGTACCACTCAAAAAAGATATAGACAGGGTTGTGTTTTATTGAGTATGTATTTGTATGTGTGCATTCATAATTGAGATATCTCACCACTAGCAAAACTGCCCTTTGTTGAAGAGGTATAAATAATGCAATCTTTGCAGGACAGTAAGGAAAATGGCTTATTGCATAGATGCTTATATACCACAAATATCTATAAAGATAAAAATCATTTTGATCCTCAAACATAACAACACTAAAGCACACACAAACCAGATAAGGAGGAGCCTGAGCATTGTGAGCTAGTGGAAGATACACTGGACTCTGAAAACAGCTGAACTTCAGGTGCCCTGCCTGAAAACTGATCTCATGTGAGACTATAAATCAATGACTTCTCTATAGAAGATAAACCTATCTATACTGGGCTCTTATATTGTAATAGGCACCATGAGTGTTTGGTGAGGGGTGTGCTTTTATTTATTTTCCCTACCAAATTATGAGTAATACACTGTCATTATTCATGCCTTATATGCTTGATTAGGGGATAGGAGAGATGGCACAGTGGTTAAAAATGTGTACCAGTCTTGTAGAGTACTTAAGTTTGGGTTCCAACATCCAGGTGAGGCAGCTTATAATCACCTATAACTCTAGTTCTACTGAACTGATCACAAGATAGTGAGGCCATTATAGACAGCTTTCTGTAAAGAAGAAATGTCCAGGGAGCCAAACCCTGCCCCTACCGCCCAGTTGTAGATGCATTCTACTTGTGTGCATGCTTGTACAGAAACAAGGAGAAAACTCAATGATTTCTGTAAACCAAGGAGGCTGTGCTTACTGCCCTGTATGAATGAGAACAATGTGTGCTACCCTTCCAATGGTAGCTTTTCTTTTCTTTCTTTCTTTCTTTCTTTTTTGTTTTTTGCTTTTCTTTTTTATTATTATTATAATGTTTATTTATTACATCAAGTTACATCTCCATCATAGTGCCCTCTTTCCACCCCTCCCGGTTCCACCCTCCCACCATCTCCTACCTCTTCCACCCATCCCTCTCCTCGGATGTGGAGTGTCCCTACAAATCATCCCTTCTCAGTTCAACAATCATGAGGTCTAAGAGCTTCCTCTTTCACTGGGGACCTACATGGTAGCACCCCTAGTGCAAATTGTCCCATTGACAGGTAACAAAGTCTATGTTCCTGAACTTTTTGGTGTGTTGGTTGTTTGCATTATATTTATCACTAAATACTTTCCTTTGAGAATTCCAGCATTTCTAACTTAATCTTTCAGTATATCAATAAACTTCTAAATATTCTGATGTATTAGTCCAGAATTCCCATGAAAATCACTCTACTTGGTAATGAAGAATATATGTATCTGTGTGTATGTGTATTTATTATATATACATAGATATATTTTGAAACTGTAACCTCATTAACAATGGTATTTATTAATAACTATAAATGTTATATTGGGCCAGCAGAGCATTAGTGGCCTGGCAGAAGAATAGCCTTAGAGGTCTGTAGGCCTGGTGGGGTGGTCTGGCGGTGTATTCTGGTAGGATTACTGGTGGGGCAGCTGCTGAATACTTATTAATAACTATAAGCTGTTATATTAGGCCAACAGAGTTGCCAGCGGCCTGGAGGGGCAGCTGCTGGAACTTGGCGGGATGCCCGTAGGCTGGATTCCTTTGGATGGTGGCCTATAGTTCACTGCGGCCCTTTTTCCAGTAATTAAATACACTAAGACCTTTTTATGTTTCAACACTTAGTCCTTAGATGGGCAGACTCTCCATTAGTTCTCTTAAATTGATCCCAGAGCACCTAATCCCAACCAACCATGTGGCTTGTTATACCTTCTTGGGTCACATAGCTCACACTTGGACATCCTCTGCTCAGGCAACCTGGCAAGGAACTTCCTCTGTGTAAAAATCACCTTCCTATACTCGTTCTGTTCAGGTAACTGGCCATCAGTTACTTTTATTAACCTATCAGAGAGTGCCTCAGAAAGGGCTGTAACCAGATCTCTAGCACTGAAATCAGCCTGCAAGGACCAATGCATTAGACCCTCCTCCAAGAATATTTAATACTTTGAATTTACATGTTAATTTTATTTAAGGCATTTGAATTTGATGCTGTTATATGGAAATGTGTTATACAGTTCTTGTACTTCTCTCTTGCTTACTGATACTTGCCATTCCAATAAGACCTAGATAAACTTATATTTTGATGAGTGTGTATGTTTATATGTGAATTTATGTTTGCGTTTATAACTGAGATATCTCAGCACTAACAAAATTACACTTCTATAGAGAGATATAAATAATGAAATGTTTGCAAAAGAGTAGGGGTAAATGGGATTATAATATACTACAACCACTTACAAAGATATAAAGTACTCTTAGCTTAATGTACAATAAAAACAAGTGACAGGATTATCCCCATGGCCATATAGTTAGATTTTTAATTCTAATACAGGCTGCTATGTTGAGATGGGTATTTTATAATAGCCTGTACTTTGTTTTGTGTTTACGTGGGTGTGAAACATGTCCAAAATTATATTTTCATTTGTTTGCACTATAATTTGAATGACGTTTCCAGACTAGGGAAATGACCTTGCACTCGCACCTGTTTCTTAGGAAGACATTTCTCAAGTGATTTTGGCAACATATGTGATACACAGGAATCTCTTGGGGGTATGCAAGTATGATAACTAACTGGGTTTTGCAAGGGTCCATTCTATTGGAAGTTCATACCAGGAAGGGGAAGAGAAGGGTGGCTGAGCAAACATACCACCAGCATAGAAGCAGCAGAGAGCCTGACAGCAATCTGGAGTCTGCCTACAGCCTATAAGGGAATAAGATCTTTAAAACTCAATCATTTGGTCCTCATTTCTTTATTAATTCCTTCATTTCTGCATGCTGTTACCCATTTTATATCCTGTCAAGCATGGTGTCATTCAATACTCTGAAATTTAGGCAGTCATTTTAGTGGCAGAGAGTTCTAACATATTGGATTTATCTGAAGCTTTTACATCTAACTGTAATTATCTTAGGTGTGTTGTCTAAAGAGGGCAATGATCAAATGACCATCATACAGAGATGCTGGGCTGAGCAGTGAATATCAAAGTACACTCTTACCTAGTGATCACATGTGACTCCCAGACCTCTGGCTGACTGGGATGGATTGCAAAGACGCATAGAGCTCTAGCTGGAGGTTTGTAAAACCTCTGTGTAGGAATTAGAGTCACATCTGGGCTCCTGTAGAAAACCATGGACTTTTTTCCCCAGATGAGTATATATAAAGAATCCAAGACACACTCAAACACACAGCAGGCAACATCATGCGAATAACTCATGTTCTGGTTTTGTTCCCTAAGTAATCCAAGGAGGTGAAGACAGGATTGCAGAAGTCATTACTCTGTATTCAGATCCAAAGAAATTGCTATGAGTTCTATGAAATATTTGGGATTACTGACTCAAGAGGTGTCTTCTTTTTACATCAAGGTGATAATAAACATATCAAAGCATGCTCACATGTAATTGAAGTTTTTACTCATAAATATATCTGTAAAAAGTCATCCAACATACTGTTTCAGGAAACTCAAGGGGAAATTTTCAAGATAGTATCTTAATTCTCATTTATTTTTCAGAACAAACTTGTGAATACATTTAGTTTTTAATTACATTATTTATGTATGTATGTGTGTGCATGCAAAGTCAGAGGATAACCTAGAGGTATCAGTTTTCTCCTTTTTGAAGTGGGACCTCAGGATAGAACTTAGGCTTAGTGTCAAGCTCCTTTGCCTGCTGGGTCATCATGACTACTGTAAATGAAATTTTCATAAAGACAAATGTGGTGAAGCTATCCTAGTTATCTTATTATGCTTCACATTGGCTACATGGTGATGATGGTAAATGGCTTCCTAAATACAACCTGATGTCACTTGCTGTCGTTTAGGAGAGCAAAAAAATACCTGGTAAACTCTTAGAGTGATGGCCAGATTGAAAATGAGTAGAGAAAAATGTTACCAGCTTTCCATAGAAATCGGATTTAAGAAAATCCAGAACTTATTATAATTTTAATGAGAATCATATATGTTGGCTCTGGAGAGGTGGCCCAGGGGTTACAAGTTCTTGCTGCCCTTGCAAAGGATTCCATTCCAGTTCCCAGCACTCACTTGAAGCAGCACAAGATTGCCTGCCACTCCTGCTCCAGTGGCCCAACGCCCTCTTCTGGCGTCTCTGCGCACTGAACACAGGTGGCATACACTCATAAATAAACCATGTTTTAAAAAATTATTCAAAATACAATTTAAAGTCTACATTAAAAGCACAAAACTCTCTTTTCGCTGATTCTATATTATTTTAATGAGAGTCTAAATATAACCATAACTCTGTTGCCAAATTTTCTTCCACCTCCTCTGCTTAGTTTAAATGGAAAATCTGCCTTCCTATTTGGCCATGCATTTATAGTGCTTGAAGTAAAATGACAAATTATTGTGTGGTTTAGTTATTTAATTGCCTGCCAAATTTCTAAACTTTTTTTTTATCTGTGTACTGCAATCCCTTTGCCTCATTTTAAATGTAAAATGAAAATGAATAAGTGTTCTTTGGAAGAACTTAGATAATTTCAATGTCTGCTTCCTGCCTTCCTTAAAGTGTACATTCAAATCCAAGAATTTTTTTCTTTTCACTTTGCAGGAAAAAAAATGCCTCTCTTCTCCCACAAATTCAGTATAGGAATACTGGCTGCCTTCCTTGTTGGGCAGGCTGCCTAAGTACTTAATTGTTCAATCTCTACATGAGAATCATTTTGCCCGACAGTGAAATGAAGCTTCCTTCATGGTAGCAGGGAGCAGCTGTCAAAGGCTCTGCTACCCTGCAGCCTGGGGTCTGGCACAGAAAAAGATGCCTCTCCACTTCCAAGAAGGGAAGAATGGTGTTCCACAGCCAATGGCACTTTTCCATTTTTACAAACTTGGCCTTGCCTCCATCTGTTTCCTTTGTCATCCACATCACTCTTTTCATTTCTCTGGCATACTCTCGCCACTGATCGTTACACGGTTAGTCCTTTTTATCTGCTGCTAGTGTCTCTCTCACTTTCATTGTTAATTCCCCAATTCCTTGCTATTGGGCTCAGTAATTTTCAGTTTCAAGTCAGCAGCCATCTAGAATATTCCCTTAGATATTCAGAATTGATCTCAACATCCCTCTGCACACATCCAGATGGGGTTTGTGAAGATGCTCAGGGAGAGAGAGGTGCTTATAAAAAACTAGGGAGTGGGGATTTGCCAGTGACTGGAAACCCTGTGCCAAGGAGTGTCCAGGGACAGAATCTCAGGCGGACAGATATTTTTAGATAATTAGATTCAGTCACATGATCTTTGCAACTCTGCCAATTGCAAGAAATAATTGGACAGACATTGCCAGGTTGGCAGGATTCTGCTACCATGTCTGGGTAAGATGTGAAGTCTCTACTAGTGTTGTGTTTGTGTGACCCCTTATAAAACCTCTCACACTGTCCTGGTGAAGTTTATTTTCTCTGGACTTCTATGGCCTCCCTTTATACTGCACATTTGGCAGTAAACATATTACACACTTTTGTGTAGCTTGCCTGCTCATAAGCCTTAGGGAGGATGATGTGAAGAGCAGCTTCCTGTGTTCCCTCTCAAGTCTCATTGTATGTCTTCATAATTTATTGCATTGGATCGCTGTTGCCCTCCTCATCTCAGCACTTCAGACTCACTTCTTCCATCCCTCTGTTCTCTTCCTGACTTTTTCTATTTTTCAGAAACTCAAAGCCATCACTAATGAGAATATTAAGATTCAGGTACAAGTGAGAAAACCAAAGAACTTTCTAAAACTGGAGGAGTCTGCATAGTGATCTGAAAAGAATTCCTCTTCTGTCCTGTTACCTTGTCAGTGTTCTCACTTTGTAGCTTGTGATCAGACAAGGCGTGCCTTTGCAATGCCATGCTGTGTCCTGTGGTCAGGACAAGAGTGTGGCCTCTCCTGGCATTCTTCCTCTAAGAGTTATCATCTTACTGTTATCAGAAGTCAGGGTCCTCTTAAAAAGTTTTTGGTCCTGCAAATAAAATACCTTAAAAAGAGACTTTAAGCCGGGCGGTGGTGGCACACGCCTTTAATCCCAGCACTTGGGAGGCAGAGGCAGGCGAATCTTTGTGAGTTCGAGGCGAGCCTGGTCTACAAAGCGAGTCCAGGACAGCCAGAGCTGTTAAACAGAGAAACCCTGTCTCGAAAAACTAAAAAAAAAAAGAGACTTTAAATTAAAATTGAAGGCAATTTTATTGGAATCTGATAAGAAAAAAATAGGACAGGCAAACTGTCAATCTTTACAGAAGCCTCCAGGAGGAGGAAGCTGGAGAAGGATAGTAGTTACAATTTTTAAATTCAAAGTCAAGAAATTAGGTGAAGTCAACAATGAAAATCAGCAAGCAGCTGCTTGGAGGGAGAGTAATGGAGATTCTCACATAGTTAGGATAGGTGGATTTTCAGAGAATGAGAGGATGTTCAGATTGAGACAAATAAACTTAAGGTTTGGGATGATGTCTGGAAAGGGAAGATAGAAAAAAAATAATATAAAATGTAAGCTTTATCAGAAAAGAAGGATGGTTAGCTGTATAAGTATTTGTTGAGCAAGATGCTTCTGGGGAAGATAAGTGAACATCTCATTAAGGAGATGCATATTCCTTGCATATTCTTACAGTGTCTCCAGGTATTACAAGCAGCTATTACTAAATTTCTTGAGTCATACCTGGAACATTCCATTCAACATTTGTCAAGTAATAATTTATGCATTCAACAATAACTTATTATAAAGGCAGCTTGTACATCGCATGTTGCATCAGGCTTAAATAAGTTTCTATCACATTGATCTCGATCAGTGACCTGTGCATTTGCAAACTTCTAGGTTAAGTTAATATGTCCCTTGCATCCAAAAGCAGGGCATAGCAGTGACTACAGGGATTCTTCTAGAGAAACTAACCCCCAAGTACTTGTTCTAATATCATAGCTTTCTGTACTACTGCTTCTCTTGTGACTCTTGGATTTATAAGGTTGGCTTACATTTCTGCCCACGACTCACTTCTTCAGTTGCACCTTTGAGAGGGCTCAAATAAAAAATTTTGAAAACAAAATTTCTGGCTTCACAACTCAAACCTGTTCTTTTAAACGTCTGTGCATCTCTAATTTCCTGGGTTCTACCTAGACTCATGCTTGTCTCTCTGCTCCAATAACTCACTACACTACATACATTATGTATTTTTTCAATCATTCCAATCATTATTGAACCCAATACAAGAAAATATATGTGGCTTATGGGTCCCAAAGGCTAGATATCCATAATGCCAGGGACAGCTTGGAAACAGGATCAAGAAACTGAGAGTTCGCCTCTCAAAACACACAGTAACACAGTAAAGAGAATAACTTGAAGTGGGGCAAGACACTTCTCCATTGATGTACTCCTCCTGCAATGAGCCCACCCTGAAAGTTCAGTACCCTCCCCAAAGAGCATCACCAACTAGTGACAAAGTTTTCAGGACCTGAGCCTATGGGAGGGGGTGTTTTTCTTCCTGATTCTCCCTGTCTTCATATATTGGTTCTACTTTCAAAGTATACACAAATGTAGAAATAAAATGCCCAGTGTCACTCTGTTTCTACATTTGTTTACTATTGCATCATTGAGAAACAAATTATGTATGCTTCAAGTGGTTATATGGATGAGAGTCTTATAAATATTACTGCAAAATAAGAAAAACCTAACTTATTAGTGTAAGCCTTTATTTTGTTAAGTATATAACCAGGCCAGACCATGCCAGGCTATTAGAAGTTGGGTTTTCTTTATAGGTTAGTGAGCAGAAAGAATCCCATGGAAAGTTGTGGGATGCTTTTTTGTGGTTGTTGAAAACCATATCAGCTGTATACTTACTATGATGCATGCACCTTTGTATCTATGCTGTCTCTGTAAAACAGCATGGGTGCATCCTGCACTCTCTGACACAAGCTGTATGACTGTTCAGTGTTGTTTTTTTTTTAACTTTTGTATAATTTTATTTTGGATTGTTTATTTGACACAGGATTTCTTGTAGTCTAGGATGACCTATAACTGACTGTCAAGGATAGCCCTAAACTGCTAATAAGCTTGCTTCTGCCTCCCAAGTGCTGGGACTTCAGACAGGTGCCATCATGCCCAGCCCAAACTGAATCGTCTTTTATTCTGCTCCAGCCCTGGCTTTCTACGATCGATTCTTTCCAACTCTAGGTAAAGTAGAGCCTGAATAACCTTTTCAATCTTCAGCTCAGTTCATGCCACTTCTGTTTGGAAGCCTCTATTATTTTGTTCTGCAGAGCACAGTCTTCTTTTCCTTTATGAACTACAGAAACAGGCTTCCTAAGATTTTCCTCACCACTGTGGCCACTCATTGTGTACAAATGTTTTTTGAGCAATTCACAGGGATAATTTTTCTTGTATAGTACTTCAGCCTTATGAGAGTCAGAAACATTGATTTTGTTTTAAAAAATGTGACAAGACAGTGAGTTAAATAAAAGTCATAGAACATGAGAACTGTTAAAATTAAGGATATCTTTGCTTTGTGTTGTTCTTATGTTCTAACCTTTAATAGAGCAGACCAAATAAAAGAATCATTCATTATTGAAGTCACATAATCAGACTGAAACTTTCAGAAAAGAGGCACCTAAAGAGAATCCCTTTCCCCAAAAAATGGAGATGCAGTTTGCCTGAATCACTGTGATATAGAATTCTCCTTGACTCCTTCTAAGAAAGTAACCAAAACTAATATAATACAATTCCCTCTGTTCACTACTATTGTTTTGCCTTGTGGTTCTCATTTTTCAAAAACCGCAATTGCTGCTTTTGGAAAGCCCTCATTCTATCATATAAAATACAGACTATCCAATTATTAATTACAACTAAAACCCAACTTGATCTATGATTACATTTGTGTATTTCTGTCTTTTAACAGAACAAATGAAAATACATTGTAAAAGAATATAATCTGTTTGGGGATCAATTGAATATAAAGGAAGACTGTGACTTTTTTGCAAACCAGATGGTTAAAAGAATTATTCACAGAGGTCATTGTATAGTTTTTGGACACAGGTTACTGCAAAGGAGTCAAAATGGGATTTCAGTCACAGTAAAGAATACATCGTCAAGAATATCAATGTTGGTGTGGGAGATGATGTCAAAGTGTGTTAAAAGATAGAGTCTGATAGGTTGTTTAGTCTGTAAAAGAAAGATATATACCTTGGTAAGAAAGGAAGAGCCCAAGAAAGAGCTCACAAGCAGGTATGGTTAAATCCGAGTGGTGACCATGAGTCTCGGGGTTAGATGATGAGAAACCGAATGTGTCAGATAATATGAGATAACACAAAGCAGGGCAGGATGGAGAATATTTTCTTTCGTGCAGTACAGATTAATTAATTACTGTGTTACAATGGTCATTGTAATTATACCTAACAATCATCATTTATTAAAACTGACCCTGTTGCAAATGTTCACTTCACTGTCATCAGCTTTCCTGCCACAGGTGGCACAAAGTCACGTAGATCTTAGGGACACAATTCAAAGCCAGGCCTCCTTCACGGGCATGTTGCCAGCTTATGGACATGGAGTATTTTATGGAAACGATTCTAGCATTTAGACTCACAGTGCTCATTTCACAAGGCTGTGCCCAGCAGAATACAGTTTCCAGGGAGAGCAGGAGCAGCAGAGAACTCAGAGCAAGGCAGAAGTGCCTGCTGCTAAGGTGAGCTCCCAATTTACCTCCCACACTGCCCAGTCCTAATTTCCTTACAGTGAGTTATCACGGCCTTGACTTTTACTGATGACTAACCTTGTAAAATTTGAGAAGATGCTGGACTGACTACAAGATTACAATTATTGTCATTTCGTTTCACGATCAGGAGAATAACCCTTCTCCTGAAACTCTTCAGATTCTTAATCTGCAAAATAAAATTGATGATGTTCTTCACACTAATGATTCTAAAAAATAAAACCCAAATATCCTTATCAATGATAACATGTATAAAATATAGTCATTTTGTCATATTTATGTGTTCCAGTGCCTTGTAATTTTACTAGAACAAAAATTTCATAGTACATATTGTACTAGATCTAATTTGCATAGTGTCTTTGTTTGTGACATTTTCCTGCTTCTAATATATTTCTATTTGACTTAGCAAATATCAGTGAAATACCCTCTGTATGTTTAGCTGGATGGATATTTTTGTAAAGCATAGAGAGATCGGGTAGCTTCAGTGTTTACTGTGGCGCTGATACAGCAATATGACCCCTTTGTGTGAGCAGTGTGTGAAGCAAGTGTGCCATGGCACTGCCAGCAAAGAGACACGATAACTTGCTGTAGTTCCGAGATGGTGGTAGGTGATAGGAGAGTCCCAGTCAAAGGCCTTTGTCATTTATAGCAGAGTCAGCAGCTGGAGCTTCATATTGCAACTGAAATGTGGACTGTGTGTATGATTTGATGTAGAACGAATGCATGTTCAGAATGTGTGAATGTCTGGGTTTTAAACCTCAGTTGTCACATAATTAAGTCAGCTGATCAATTAATGAAATTATCAAACATTGGAAGCATTTTACAAACACATGTTTAGAAATTTGCTTTTCTCCATGATATTCTAAATGTACTTGTAAAGTTTGAGGACAATATATTTAATGAGTATTAAAATTTTAAATCTCTGGAGGGAAGAGGGTGGAAGGGCGGGTTAGGAAGGGGGAATAGGGAGGGGTTTGTTACTGAGATGTAACTTGAAGAAAAAAAAATAAAGTATTTAAAAAAAAATTTAAATCACTCGCATTTAAATAATACCAAAATGTTTTGTTTTCTAAATTGAATTAAAGCCCGTGAAATTGGTTTATGAAAATGAATTAATAGCAACCATGATTTGAAATGCTGCCTGTTGCCAAAACAAAACATTTATATAATAATATACTAAACCTGAATGAACATATGTACATGTATATAAATGTAACAGTACTGTGAATTGTTCAACATTATATTTACATGCTTTACATACATATGATGCTAATACAGTGATATTTTATGGCAGATTGAGAACTACAATTTAAAATAAGAAAAACATAAATAGTATATTCTTGGCTATTAAAAATGTGTTGCTCTAGAAAATATATTGCTTTTCTGTTGTCTTATGGGGGAAGCACATCACTTACTTTGTCTTTTCAGTGAAATAAATCTTTCTCTTCAAGTCTTCGTGTCCTCAGGAGACACACTTCTTTCTAACCATGTGAAAAGCATCCTTAATTCTTGAACAGTAGTCACCTTGTGTTTTGAAAAAAAGGGTCCTAGCACACCTTAATACTGCATATAAATTACTTATTTTTTTCTCTTTGTGAAAAAAAAATGTCAAAAGAAACTTGAGGAGGGAAGGAAGGGTTATTCAGCTCAAGGTTTGAGTGTACCACCTATAATATGGGAAGGAATGGTCACAGGGCAGGAAGGTAGCTCATCACCTAGCATCTGTGTGCAGGTAGGAGAGAGGTAAGTGCTGGCGGTCAGCTCACTTTCTTCCTTTTTACTCACCAGGACATCGGCCCATGAAATAGTGCCACCTACACTTACAGTGGGACTTCCACTTTCACATAATCCAGTTTATAAGTCTCCTCTAAGATTTGTCTGGAATTTTGTTCTAGATGATCTAGATTCTGTTAACGTGACAGTCAGTACTAGCCATCACAGAATGCATTATCCAGGATTCATGGTGCTACCACTGGACACAGAGACCTAAATACACAGTGCTCCTTCATGTTTGTATTTTTATATGGGAGATGCTTGAGGCAGTATAAAGGCTCCCTCTCAATACTTTGCATGTAGAAGTGGACCTTGCAAAGCAGGAATAAACTTATGAATGCAATCTTTGTGCAACATAAGAAAGCTTTTGATGGTATCATTCATTTGAGCAGAATTTAAAACAGATATAAACTTTTCCCAGGTTTGTAAAGAATTTCTTAATAAAGAAATGCTTCCCTTTTTGCTACAAATGCAGCACCAATCGAAACAAAAATGTAGGGAGGAAACTTAGGGAGAGTGCATGATCACAGTAGGGCAGATACACAGACCATGCAGAATCAATCAATTCATGGAGCAAGCACATAGCAGAGGAGTGTATAGTGTGATGGATGGGTGGTGGGTAGAGATGGTAGACTTCTGGAAGGAATTCAGTTCAATCCCCAAAAAAAGTGTTAAGTTGGGATGAAAATTTGAAAAACGTAAATGGCTAAAAAGTGATTAGATCGTGTTACTACAAATGCAAATCCAGTATTTTCTATTTATATGCTAGTAGCATGTAATCAAAGCAAGCTTAACTAACCATTCTTGCATAACTCGGAGTTCCTAATGAGCTCTGTAAGACACAGACTATGGGAAAGATGACAGATATGATTCACAAGGCTTATAGTCTAGTTGTGCCTGAGAAACTGATCACTTTCAATAGGATTTGCACAGCCTCCCAAAACAGGGTCTCCTTCCTCTCTTACCATTATCTCTGTTGACAAAATTCTCATTAATAATATTGGATAATGTTTTTAAGCAATAGTATTCAATTGACAACATACCAAAAGTATAAAGCATTGTCAGTACAAGCAATTAGTACTAGAATGGGGAGAGATGGGCTTTTCATCATTTACCCCTCTCCACCCACACATACAAGTTTTGGACACAGGGAGAAGAGAAAGTGCCTTAGCGTGCTATGTGTAAATTCCTGTGAAAGCTGGGGAAGATGAAGTGGAATGTGTTGTTTACATCAGCAAAAGCCTGGTTCAGTAATCCTTAAAGATGATAAGAGTCATCTTACTTCTTTTTTAAATGTTTATTTATTACTTCAATTTACATCTCCATCATAGTCCTCTCCCTCCACCCCTCCTGGGCCCACCCTGTTACCCTCCCACCATCTCCCATTTCTTCCACCTACCCTGCTCCTCTGGTGTGGTGTGCCCCTACATACCAGCCCCTTCAGTTCATCAGCCATATGAGGGCTAAGAGCTTCCTCTTGCACTGGGGGCCTACATGGTAGCACCACTAGGGCAAAGTGTCCCACTAACAAATAACAGAGTCTATGTTCCTGTTCCTTTCAGTCTGTTGGCTGTAGGATAGTTATCCTGTACTATATGGCTAAAATCCAGTTACAAGTGAATAGATCTCATGTGTCTCTTTCTGGGTCTGGGACGAACTCAGGACGAGCTTTTCTATTTCCATCCATTGGCAGCAAATTGCATTATTTCCTTGTTTCTGGGGGCTGAGTAGTATTCCATTGTGTAAATGTAGTTTTTTTTTTTTAACCCATTCTTTGGTTGAGGGACATCTGGGTTGTTTCCATTTTCTAGCTATTACAAATAAAGTTGCTTTGAACATAGTTGAGGAGATGTCCTTGTGATTTGGTGAGGAATCTTCTGGATGTATACCCAGGAGTGGTATTGCTGGGTCTTGAGGTAGAGCTATTCCAAATTTTCTAAGTTATTGCCAGACAGATTTCCATAGTGGTTGTACAAGTTTGCACTCCCACCTACAATGGAGGAAAGTTCCCCTTTCTCCACAACCTCACCAGCATGTGCTGTCATTTGAGTTTTTTATCTTAGCCATTGTGATGGGTGTGAAATGGAATCTCAGAGTTGTCTTGAGTTGCATTTCTCTGATCATTAAGGATGTTTAGCATTTCTTCAAGTGTCTCTCAGACATTAGAGATTCCTCTTTTGCGAATTATTGGTTTAACTCTGTTCCCTTTTTTTCCAAGAATATATTTTTTATTTAAAATATCTTTTTGTAATTTAGAATATTGTTTAAAGTGAAATAAAAAAGTATATAAATATCTGTGTTTTCCTTACTTGAGTCTCCAGTAATAAATCTTGCAAAACTGTGGCACAATATCATACTCAAGATTTTGGCCTGTATATAGTCAAGACAATGAAAAAAATGCACAAACAATTCTTTCATCTGAAAATAGAGACAATTTTAGTTTTACATTCAAATGTTTATGTCCTACCCCACTGATCACAGCTTTTAGATTTATGGTAAGTAAGACTAATCTATGTGGAAATTGTTTCTGCATGTCAGACTGAGAGGGAAAGTGCTGAGCTTTTTGTGGAATATATCTTTTTTATAATTTATTTTTTATTTCTTCAAGTTACATCTCAATCACAATCCCCTCCCTGTTCCCCCCTCCTGTCCCACCCTTCCACCCTCTTCCCCCTCAACTCCCCCATCCTTTACTTTTTTTTTAGTTTAAGGTATATCTTTTTCCCGATAACAGCTCCCCTTTCAGTCCAACCAATGGTTCTTTCTCTTATAACAATAAATACAATACAAAACAGCAGAAATAAATAGGCCACAATTATGAGAGTTATATGGCTTAGCATACATTCCCAATGTCCAGTCCATAGTGTTCCCTATTTTTTGATTGGATTATTTGATTTCTTGCTGTTTAACTTCTTGAGTTCTTTATAAATTTTGGATATTAGCCCTCTGTTGGATGTTGGGTTGGTACCAGACCAGTTGATTAATAGAATTGAATTGAAGACCTAGAAATAAACCCACACACCTATGGTCATTTACGTTTTGACAAAGAAGTCAAAACCATACAAATGAAAAAGGACAACATCTTCAACAAATGGTGCTCATCTAACTAGATATCAACATGTAAAAGAATTCAAATAGACCCATATTTATCACCTTGCACAAAACTTAAGTCTAAGTGGATCAAAGACCTTAACATAAAGCCTGGCACATTAAGTCTAATAGAAGAGAAAGTGGGGAAAGCTTCAAACTCATTGGCACAAGTGACAACTTCCAAACAGAACACCAATAGCTCAGGCTCTAAGACCAATGATCAATAGATGGGACCTCATGAAACTGAAAATCTTCTGAAAGGCAAGGACACTATCATTAGAACAAAACGGCAACCTACAGATTGGGAAGAGATATTTCTTTTGTTTAAATGGTATTAAAGAGAAGTTCATCTTGCCAGAAAAAAAATATATATTGCTTCTGTTTTTCTTATATTTAAGTTTCATGATTTACAGAAATAATTCACAATACTTTATTGGTCACAGCTCATGTGGGAGTCTAGCTGGTCTGTGGGCCTCTGGAGGATTTTTCTATTTCTGCCTCCCATCTCCATATGTGAGTTCTGGGATTATTGCTACATGTGTCCCCATGTCTGACTTTTCTTGACTTTTTGAATGAGATGTCAAGTCATCATTCTTTCATGGTAAACATTTATCTAAAGAGCCATCTTGCAAAATCCCCGAAATTCATAATTTTTAATGTAAAATACAGTACAGGAACTAGTATACCTGATGAAAGATATTCTTGTAACATAAATTTTGCAATAGAACAATTTTAAAAAATAGTACAAATAGAAGGAAGAGTGAGTTACCATGAGGCACAGAGACATGAGTTGTTAAACTGACGCTGCAAAGCCAGCCTAGAAGACTCCAGTGTCCCTGACTGAACAGCACATGGTCCCTGAAATCTCGACCATAAACTACAGGGTGAAATCTTTAACAGGAACCCCTGAAAGGTACCTCTGAGGATACTAGCCTTGGTCAACAGAGACTTTTATGAAATAGATTTGGGTTTTCCTCAGTGGTCGAGTGCTTGCCCAGCTAAAGGGAGAATCTGGTCTCCATCCTGTCTCTGTTATGAATAAACAAACAAACAGATTAATAAAAAAGAAGGTTCAGGTACAGGCAGTTATTTCATTTGTTTTATCTCCCATAAAATAAGGGATAAAACAAGGACTGGAGACTTGGCGAGTCTGACTCTTTCAAGGTTTGAAATGTTGGCTTCCTAGCTTTATGACAAGTGGCTAGACTGGCCCTTCAATATGAGGTTGGTGGATTTCATTTGTATTCTGCAAACTCTCTCTCTTCTTATTACCAGAGTTTCCATTCTGGACATGTAAGATTAGAAGATTAGAAGAAATGAGATCTTTCCTAGGCAACTCCTGCAGCCAATGTTCTCTGTGTCTGTTCTCAGATATATGTAGTAAAAAATCTTTTATGGCCTTATATAAAATTTCTGATATACTTCCCCTTTTCTGGTTTATGTTTGTGCATATTGAAATACTGTATACATTAACACATACACGCATGCAAAAACACACAAATGTTATCTCATGTCAGACCTTCCTTTAATCCCATGTCCTGGAATACTGACCCTCTGAGTGTGGACCCTACTACTGAAGATTGGAAAGGGACCTTCTTCTTGCACTGAAGAGGTGGGGTTTTCCCAAAATCTGCCTTTACCTTGTGCTGAAAGCCATATAGTAAGCTCCATTAAAAATAGAATTTAAGAATTGCATCATATATAGGCTATCCTGTAGGTTACAGAAATATTATTCCCCAATCATTACACTGAATATAACAAAGATATCGAGGTATTGGACTTATATAACTTTGAATCAAATCACAGTGTATAAGGAGAGAGAAAGTAAAGGCACTATTAGCATGGCTTTTCCTTTTTTTTCTTTCTTAAAATTGTTTAGCAGCATTGAACAAAAAGAGCCTCAAATTCAAAGCGTTAATGTCACATTAGCATATCTTTTCATTCTATAAACTATATGTAAGTACTTTTTCCACAGGGTTATGGTAGTAATTATTGCGAAAATGTATTTTATTTTATATGTCATAAAGCAAGCAACATCTTAGACAGATGTAGGTCAGTAACCATGGTAATAATGAACTCTATGAAATAGTATAATAATACCAAGCTTTTCTTAGGAGGGTCAAGTTCAGGGATGTGGAACTGAGTGAGTATTGAAGGAGAAATAATTGTGTGATCTGAATGGACAAATGGTAGATATGTGTTTTCTTGGGTAACAAATGGGGCTCTTTACAAGGGTGTATCTCGTGCATACACAAGTGAAAGTGTCAGTTATGTGACCAGTCCAGATTTTGCTGAATGCCATTTCCTTCGACAAACAAAGTGTGAAAGGAAGCTCTTGGAGATGTGGGGTGGAGTGACTGTCATCCAAATGTGGAGGAAATATCCTTTTATAACAGATTATGAAATATTTTGGAAAGTTGGGAGTTTTGATTATTATGAGAGAAACAAAGGCCGCAGGACTCTTTTGCTGGCCAGGTGCGACTTGTGCTCTTGTGAAGTATGGCATGGCCTTTTCTCTTAGAGTGCCTTCGTCACTGTTCTATTGCTGTGAAGAGACACCATGATCAATGTCAATTCTTATAAAAGAAAGCCTTGGTTTTTTAATAAAATTAAATTTATTTATTACTTCATTTTAACATCCAATTCACAGCCCCCTCCCTCTTTTCCTCCCAATTCTACCCTCTTACACTCTTACCCCATTTCCCCTTCTCCTACTTCTCAGAGAAGGATCCCACCCACCAACCTGCCACAGTCCTTCATGCAACATCAGAACTAACTGCAACCTCTTCCACTGAAGCCAGTCAATGCAGCCCAGCTAGGATAAAGGTATCCAACTGTAGGCAACAGAGTCTGTGTCAGAGATAGCCCTCACTACAATTGCTAGGGGGCCCACATAAAGTCCAAACTGTCCCTCAGCTCCATGAATGTAGGGGGCCTGGGTTTAGTCCATGCATGCTCTGGTTGGTGGTTCAGTTTCTTTGAGTACCCATGGACCTAGGTTAGATGCCTCTGTTGGTCTTATTGTGTACTTGTTATTCCCTTCTGCTGCCTCTGTCCTTCCCCCAACTCTTCCACAAGACTTGCGGGTCTCTGTACAGTGTTTGGCTGTGGGTTTCAGCATCTGTTTCAATTCTTTGCTGGGTGGAGCCTCTCTGAGGACAGTCATGTTATTCTCTTGTCTGCAAACATAGTAGAGCATCATTATATAGTATCAGAGATTGGCTCTCTCCCATAGGTTGGGTCTCAAGTTGGGCCCGTCCTTGTCCAGCCATTCCCTCAATCTCTTCTCCATCCTTATCCCTGCTTGTCTTGTAGGCAGGATACATTTTGGGCCAAGGGTTTTATGGGTGAGTTGGTGGCCCCCATCCCTCTTCTGGCAGTTGTTTTTAAAATTGGCTTGCTTACAGTTTCAGAGGTGAGTCTATTGTCATCACAGTGGGGAGCATAGCAGAAAGCATGAGAGCAGTCAGTCAGACATGCAGGAATGGTGGCAGAGAAGTAGCTGAGAGTAACATCCTGATCCACAGGCAATAGGCAGAGAGAAGGACTATGATCCTGGCACAGAAAACTTCAAAGCCCTCTTTAAGTGATACACTTTCTCCAACAAGATCAGATCTACTCTAACATGGCTACACCTCCTAATTCTTCTCAAATAGGTCCACTTCCTGGTGACTAAGCATTCAAATATATGAGCTTAATGAGACCATTCTTATTCAGACTACCACATGGAGTTTATATTAAATGAAGCAGACTTTCACCATGGACTTCTTGAATCATAAAATCCTACCCTCACCTCTTTTCTGAGGTCCAGGAAAATTTTTCTGTTGGATCTGGGCTGGAGAGATGGCTCAGTGGTTAAGAGCACTGTCTGCTCTTCCAGAGGTCCAGAGTTCAATTCCCAGCAACCACATGGTGGCTCATGACCATCTATACTGGAATCTGATGCCCTCTTCTGGCATGTAGGGGTACATGGAGATAGAACTCTCATATATGTAAAATAAATAAATAAATCTTTTAAAAAAAAAAAAAAGAAATGTGCACTTCCACTGTGGTAGGATGTGATTCTTAGAAGGAAAACTGACTCCTTCTTCAGAGTTTCATTTGCTCTCAGTTTGACCTCTATTTGCCAGTGTCTCAGAACAGTGTCTTCAGAACTGAAAATTCAGGAAATGTTCTAAAGTATCATCTCCTGTGTTCTTGACTATGAATTCGCCCTTGTGAAAGACAGTGTTGTCTCTGGAGACTTAGAGGAGCTAGCCATCCACAGGTTAATTCCATTAGGATGTCAAAAAGGAAGGGACTCTTTTTCTTCAAAACACATTGATGGGTGCCAACTATGAACTCACTGAGCCTTAGGCAAGAGTACAAGAGGGAATGGTAGATTCTACAATTTCTGATAACTGCTAGTTTAAATGAAAAATAAAGTTTCAATCTCCCATTCTAAAGAATGATTAATTGAAAACAGAAGATGACTGGTGAGTGCTGGTTGTTACTTTATTGTAATGTGGTTCTGACCAGTAATTGTGTCTGGTCACAAAAGGACTAGATCATTTGAAGGCCATAGAAAACCTTACAGAGAACAGCTTAGCTACTTTTTCCCATTGCTGTTACAAAATATCTGACAAAATCAAGTTGAGAAGTGAAGCGGTTATTCTGGCTCACAATTTGAAGGTAAATACTATCATGATAGCAAAGATATAGGGCATCTGGTCATATTATTATATCACATCTTCAACAAGGACGTTTAAAGAGGTAGATGCTAGTACTTTGCTTCCTTCTCATTTGTATTTGGTCTGAAACTCTAGAGCATGGGATGGTAATGTTATTACAATTTTTCTGCTACCATTTCCAAAATGCCCCTTAAGCCTTAGGTATAGAGGGTGTATTGAAATTATCAACTGAGAATGGGCACTCATAGTCAGTTGTTTTCTTCATTTTGCTCAATTGTTGTTTTCTATTATGGTCTTCATCCATTGGAGAAAAGGAAGCTTTTTCTACGGGGGGGGGGGTGTGAGAGCTGCAGTTAGCCACTTAGCTGTCCGTATAAGTATTTACTTATACATAAGTATTTACTTACAATGTCTATTGTCATTCTATTTCCCTCTGAGTGATTTTCAAGCACCTCCCTTGGGAACAGAGTGGGAGAGGGTGTGAAGAGGGGAAGAAGGTGGGGATAAAGTATGGTAAGAGTGCTGGTGGGAGGTGAGAGGGCTAGGAAAGGGAAGGGAAACTGAAGGGGGGCACCTCTGAAAAAAGTGGGAGATCTGAAAACAGGTATGCTCCTGGGAGGATAGGGGCAGTGACCCTAGTTAAGACTCCTAGCAGCAGTTGAAGACATGCAGATGGAAGGGGCCACCTCTTAGCCCGGCAGGACTTCCAGTGGAGGGAGAGGGCCACCAAACCATCCACAAAACCTTAAACCCACAATTTACTCTGCAAACAAAATATACAGAGATAAAAATGGAAAAGTGATTAAGGGAATGGCCAACCAATGACTGGCACAATTTGAGACCCACCCCACAGGGTCTTGTAGAAGAATGGGAGGAAGAATAGAGAGATCCTGAGGGGACAAGGACTCCACATGAAGACAAACAGAGTTAACTAATCTAGGCTCCTGGGGGCTTATGGAGACTTAAACACCAACCAAAAGAAACATATATGGACTGGACCTAGGCTCTATACACATGTGTAGCTGTTAGGCAGCTTGGTCTTCATGTAGTTCTCCTAGTGGAGCAAGAACTATCTCTTAACATGGACCATGTTGCCTGTTTGTGAATCACTTTACCCTAGCTGGGCTGCCTTGTCTGAACTCAGTGGTAAGTGGATGCTCTTAGTCATAATGTGACTTGAAGAGCAGGGTGTATTGATGACGGAGAGGTGTCCCCTCTTCTTTGGAGAAATGGAGAAGGGAAAGGAGGAAGAGTGTAAGAGGATGGGACCGTGGGACACAGTGAAGAGGAGGGACCTATGAACACGTGTAAAGTGAGTAAATAAATAAATACATGAGTAAAGCGTAATATTTGAAAAGCTGTTAGAAATTATACTGGTTTATTCCCATTCTTATGTTCAACAACAAGAAAATCAGAAATTATCATTTAATGCCAGTTAAATTAAATGAAATGAGATAATGGCTTTGAAACATTTTGAGAAGTTAAAAGCCATAGAAAAACAAGTTCTATGTAAATTTAATATTATATGAAATACCAATAAAATAAATGATTTATTGGTATTTGTGTTTTTCCATTTCATTTGCTCTTATTTGTGCAGTTCTTATGGACATTGCTGTAACATATCTTCTATTTTCAAATGATTAAATTTATCTTACATTGTTTCCCTCACACAGAGTTGATTTTATGTTCTTCTCTTCCTCCTGTATTGTTTTGCATTCCAATAAAATAAAGACAAGGCACTTGATTGGACTAGAAACAAAAATTGTATCCTTTTTATATTGAACAGTTGACTTTTCCCACAGCGACTTTTTTTGGTATTTAATTTGAATAACTGATGAAATAGAGCAAAATAATAGAATTTGCAGTTCAACATAATCCATGGAAGTAGATTAATTTAAAGAGAATTATTTTTAATACTTTCTGCATACTAACAACCCAAAGCGAGGAGAGTATGAATGAGTCAAGTTAGACATTAAAAAGACACTATTATCCAAAAATATTTACACAACCTATTAGTGATTGGGAAATAACTTAGTTGAAAATGCTAAGCAATTAAAATGCAAGTACTAACACTTTATGGATGGTGGGAAAAGCATCGTTTTAAAAGCTGACTTACAAAAATGCTGCAGACATCAGAAAGATCTGTGTTCTAAGCTTTATGTATTTTAGTGGAAGGCTTTAGGAAATGGTTAATGGTGAAGAATCTCACATAAAAATAAGAAATAGCAGGGCAAGAAGGAGGAGCTGGGTTGCCATGACCATGGGGCTGCAGGTAAGAAGAGCCCTGCTAGTGGATCATAAAGTGTATTTTGTGCTATGACTTCAAAATAAAATGGAAAAGTAAGTGGTCGCTAGAAGGAGGCCAGCTAAACGGACGGCTGCTTGATGAGCAGCTCCCCTGGAGGTCCTATTTTGCTAAGGATTATGCTCAGATGATAAAAATGAAAGTTTATCAAACCCCTTTTCCTCAGAGGATTAATTTTGTTTACAATTTCCAGTCTTCCTGGTGCTATCTTTATCTAACAATAAAGAACATTGAGTAGCTTTAATATGAAAATATAAGGAATAGCCAATGTTTTCGAAACACAAACAGTATGTTAAAAATGATCACGTGAGTATGCCTTTTTCATATAGGTTGTCTATGTGGCGTTAAAATTAGCTTTCTTCCTTTTCTGCTCAATCTCTTTAGCTAGATAGATGTGACTGGCCACTCCTAAGTGTAGCTCCAGAGGCACAGAAGACAATAAAGCTATGCAATAGGGTACTGCACCCATTCAGACTAATTTTTATGAGCAAGTATTTTTGAGTGTCAGAAAAGTTGTTAAATGGACACAATAAATTGGTAGGTTTGTATTTCAAGTGAATAACAAGTTTTGATACAAAGAGGGCATAGAGGAGAGGAGTTGTTGAATGTTTCAAATTGCATATGTAGGCATTATAAACAGGAAAACTGATTTCTGCCATATTATCAATAAAAAAAATGAAGTTACCTGTTAAAAGTGAAGGGATGAAGAGGGAGAGGCAGGTTATAATAGAAATATTTGGTAAAAGAATAAGACATCCCCGGAAAGAGTTGTTAGAAGGATAGAGGGGCCCAAAGGGGACAAGAACTCCACAAGAGGACCAAAAGTCAATTTACCTAGTCCAATGGGGGTTCGCAGAGACTGAACCACCAACCAAAGAACATGCATGGACTGGATGGATACCCACTACACTTATGGAGCTGATGGGCAGTTTGGACTTCATTAGGGCCCTTAGCAATTGGAGCGGGGGCTGTCCCTGACATGGACTCTGTTGGCGGCTGTTGAATCACTTTTCTCTAACAGGGCTGACTTGTCTGGCATTAGTGGAAAAGGATACACTTAGTCATCATGCGACTTGAAGTGTGGGAGCAGAATGTTACAGGGCAGGGGGTTGGAGTTAGGTCTCTTCTCTGAGAAGAAAGGAAAGGGGAATAGGGCAAGAGGGTGGGAGGTTGGGACTGGGAGGAAAGGAGGGAGTGGGCTGTGATTGGGATATAAAGTGAATAAATAAATAAATTAAAGGAAAAAGAATAAGAGAGGAAGAGTTAGACCATCCTAAATGCTGATAGCCCCCTTAACTATCCCAAATGACTTGGACCTATTGATATTCTGGGCAGAGAAGACCATATGCACAACAGATCCTTCTGTGTCATCTCTGTCTCAGACCCTATGAACACCTTTCTGTGTTTACTCACCTCTGGTTTTGCCTCCTCCAGTCTTTTGATTGAAAATTATCATCTCATGAAAGAAGTTCCTTTTAAATGTTACCCCTTTCTCCTGTTTGAAAGTCACAGTATCCTGAACATAAAACTATTCTTGAGCTGAGACTACATTCTTGCTTATTTTTTCCAGTAGATATGTTGTAAGAGGCATTCCATGAAGGTCTGTGTCCTAGCTCAGAACATTTTGCAAATCCTAGTATGGATTTCTAGCTATCTTTCTTCTTCTTCTTCTTCTTCTTCTTCTTCTTCTTCTTCTTCTTCTTCTTCTTCTTCTTCTTCTTCTTCTCCTCCTCCTCCTCCTCCTCCTCCTCCTCCTCCTTCTTCTTCTTCCTCTTCCTCCTCCTCCCCCTCTTCCTCCTCCTCCCCCTCTTACTCCTCCTCACGATCCTCCTCCCCCTCCTCCTCTTCCACTTCCTCTTTCCCATTTTTCCAACCACTTCCCCGATTTCTGCTTCTTCTCCTTCTCCAACACTATCTTCTTAGTGTGTATTTGAATCTGTCCCTCAGCTATCCTCTATTACCTTCACTAAAATTTCCATGGCAGCCCTTTTGCCATCATTCTAACAATTTTTATTATGTTTATTTATTACTTCAAGTTACTTTTCCATCATTTCCCCCCTTCACCCTTCTTGGTCCCACCCTCCCACTCTCTACCTACTCTCTCACCTATCCTACTCTTCCAGTGTGGTGTGGGGTGCCCCCACATCTCAGCCCACCTCAGTTCATCAATCATATGAGGGCTAAGAGATTCTTCTTGCATTAGGGGTCTAAAAGTCAGCTCCCCTACACCAAATTGTGCCACTAACAGGTAACAAAGACTATGTTGCTGTTTCTTTTGGTCCGTTGGCTGTAGGATAGTTTTCCTGTACTATATGACTAAAATCTAGTTATAAGTGAATAGATGCCATGTGCATCTTTCTGGGTCTGGGTTAGCTCACTCAGGATGAGCTTTTCTAGTTCTGTCCATTTGTCAGCAAGTTGCATGATTTCCTTGTTTCTAGGGGCTGAGTAGTATTCCATTGTGTAAATGTACCACAGTTTTTTTTTTAATCCATTCTTTGGTTGAGGGACATCTGGGTTGTTTCCAGTTTCTAGCTATTACAAATAAAGTTGCTATGAACATAGTTGAGGAGATGTCCTTGTGATTTGGTGAGGAATCTTCTAGATGTATGCCCAGGAGTGGTATTGCTGGGTCTTGAGGTAGAGCTATTCCAAATTTTCTAAGTTATTGCCAGACAGATTTCCATAGTGGTTGTACAAGTTTGCACTCCCACCTACAATGGAGGAAAGTTCCCCTTTCTCCACAACCTCACCAGCATGTGCTGTCATTTGAGTTTTTTATCTTAGCCATTGTGATGGGTGTGAGATGGAATCTCAGAGTTGTCTTGAGTTGCATTTCTCTGATGATTAAGGATGCTGAGCAGTTCTCCAAGTGTCTCTCATCCATTAGGGATTCCTCCTTTGTGAATTCTCTGTTTAGCGCTGTTCCCCATGTTTTGATTGGGTTATTTGGTTTCTTGGTATTTAATTTATTGAGTTCTTTATAAATTTTGCATATAAGATCTCTTTTGGATATGGGTTTGGTAAAGATCTTGTTCCAATCTGTGGGTTGCTGTTTTGTTCTAAAGACGGTGTCCTTTGCATTACAGAAGCTTGTCAGTTTCATAAGGTCAAGAAATAAATTAGGGAAACAACACCCTGCACAGTAGCCACAAGTAATATAAAATACCTGGGAGTAACTCTAACCAAGCAAGTGAAAGACCTGTACAACAATAACTTCAAGTCCTTGAAGAAAGAAATTGAAGAGGATATCAGAAGATGGAACGATCTCCCATGTTCATGAATAGGTGGGATCAACATAATAAAAATGGCCATGTTCCTAAATGCAATATACAGGTTCAATACAATTCCCTTCAAAATACCAGAACAGTTCTTTATAGACTTTAAAAGAACAACAACTTTATATGGAATAACAAAACAACAAAAACAGAATAGCTAAATCAATCCTGTACAATAAAAAAAAAATCTAGATGTATCACCATCCCAGATTTCAAGGTATATTACAGAGCAATAGTAATAAAAGCAGCATGGTAGTGGTATAGAAAAAGACCAGTTGATCACTGGAATTGCATGGAAGACCCAGAAATAAACCCACACACCAATGGTCACTTAATTTTTGACAAAGAAGCAAAAACCGTACAATGGAAAAAGGACAGCATCTTCAACAAATGGTGCTAGTCTAACTGGGTGTCGACATGTAATAGAATGAAATTAGATCCATAGTTATCACCTTGCACAAAACTTAAATCAAAGTGGATCAAAGACCTTAACATAAGGCCTGACACACTAAATCTAATAGAAGAGAAAGTGGGGAAAAGCCTCGAACTCATTGGCACAGGTTACAACTTCCTGAACACAACACCAACAGCTCAGGGTCTAAGACCAACTAACAATTTTTTTTTTTTTACTCAAGGATTCCTTGTACAAATATTTCTTGGTTTTCTCACTTATTCTGCAAGATTTAGAATTCTTTCCTGTTTGTATCTTTTTTTATCTTATTTGCAGACTCATGATTATATTCTTCCACTTCCTTATTTGTCCCTTCCCCAACTTCCCCAACAAAGATATCTTATTTAACCCATCTTTCCTATTATTGTAAGAGGAAATCATGCTTATTGTGAGTTAAAGTCAAGATTATGGTTTCATGTAGTTGTTTGTTAAATTATTGTTTTCTCAAATTATGCAAATTTTACATATTTAAGCATATTTCCTCATCTTAGTTTTGAACATTTTTGCCTGCTTGGAAACAATTTATGTTGCTCCTAGCAAATGAATTCATACTCTTTCAATTTCATTTGTCGTCATGAATCAGTAGTTGTTTTACAGCTTATTGAATTTACATACTATTCTGTTGTCAAATAATGTATGAGTTCCTTGAAAGTTGGGAAAGTTTCTTTAAAAAAATCAAGTGCTTACATTGAATGAGCTGTGATTTCATTATATATTTAAAGAAGAAAAGTGCTGATGTATTTAATGGCTTTTATTGAAGTAACAGCTGTCCCACTTGGCTTTAAAAAGCACAATGCTACCACATGAACTCTAAATAATATGATATTGTTCTGTGAAAAAGGAAGCTAAAAATATTAGTAGGAAATTACACTCTCCAATCTGATGAGTGCATTTCCCATGCTCTCACATTTGTAGAACATTATTTGGCTATCGTATATTATAAGCTGATAATGCAAACTTCCAACAATGCTAAACTTTTCAGCGTTCTCAAGCAGTTGCCTGATAGCCTCAGCTCCATTAAGGATTCACTCTACTATGATATCAGTTCTTCTTTTCCGAAGAAAGCATTTTAACCAAGAACCTCATGTGTAAAGCATGGTGTTTGCAATTGCAATACTGATAGGTGTAATCTAAGGTATTTCTGAACATTTTCCCCATAGGCAAATTCTTGCCATGATTTAAAGGCAATGATTTCTTATGTGCTGTGTTCTCTTGAGACAAATATTCAAAACACTTATTCGAGGTTACATATTTGAATGCTAAAGGAATGTGGGAAGAAGAGCAGAAACTGGAGGAAGGCAATGTGGGTGACAAAGGCCTTGGTATATCTGTGTGTGTGTGTGTGTTTGAGCCCTGAACCTAAGTGGTTTTTGAGAAAATGTAGATTGTTACTTCTAATTATTTTTAATTATATAATTTTTATTTCTATCACATACAAATATGATTGTTGGCCTTCTATGGAAACTTACTTGTGTTTGTAACTTCCCCTTGTATTCTGTTACCTACTAAACTTATTTTTTAATATATTGCCTGTGTCCTTTTTGGCAGGTTACTGTGATCTTTGACATTGAGTGCCATGCTAGCTTTGAACAAACACAGTTTTATTTATACTTCTTTATCTTTTCTGTAATTCTATATTCCTTTCCTTTTCTCATTTGAGATGGAAGGATTTCTATAATTTGTATGTTTGTCAGAGTTTTGGTTTGATGGTGGTGTGCATGGTGTGGTGTGTTGTGGGGTGTGTGTGTGTGTGTGTGTGTGTGTGTGTGTGTGTGTGTGTGTGTGTTTGAGACAACCACTGGTTGATTTAGAGCTCTCAGTCTCACACAGCTCTCTCTGTCCCTGCCTGTCAAGTTCTCAGATTAAAGATGTGCACCACAATGCCTGGCTCCGGTTTCCAGTATAAAAATGATAAGAGCAATCGTCCTTCCTATGTTTCTGATGTTAGGAGAGAGCATTCTGTCATTTGCTTTATGGAGTTATCAGCTATAATTTGGTCATAAATTCTTTATCAAACTTTGGAAATTATTTCCTGTTTGTTGAGTCATTGGCAATGTATTATATTATTTATGACAATTACAAAAAATCGTAGTAATAGTAAAAGAAACTAAGTGGGTACATAAAGATGAAGATTCTAGAGTTGAACATATTTTCTTTATCCTAATGTATAAGAAACCCCCCTTTGTTTCCTGTATGCAACCCTGTCTATTTCTTGTTTTGGATATCCACCTTCAGTTATTATGAACTAAGAATTTCTTAGTATGTATCATGACCTTATTTAGAAATGGTGTTTATAAGTGAGTGTTTTCATCAGCCACCCAGATCTCCCATGAGGCCTGATGGGCCTTTTTACACCTTGATGCACTGCTATTGACCTCTGACCTAGAAAGCTACCTTATGCAAAATTACACCACTTCTCTAGAACTCTATGAATGCAATCCAGGGTGACAAAGACTCAACCCTTTCCCACCCTAGTTCAACAGGATTGTTCCTAAAGTAGAGTCTAACACCACAGGTCTCATTGGGTCAATGTTGACATTGCTATGACTAGTTACTCTTATTAGGCATGTAAGCTAAGGGGATATGTGATGCAATTTTTCCTGAAGCTCTAAGACTTCACTGCTAACAGGAAAATCCCTAAGTCAGTCAGCATGGTTTAGTCTTCCCTAACTTCACAATCGAAATGTTCTCTCTGCAAAACCCTGTGTGATTTCATTCTGACACAGGTGGTGCTCTTGAGTATACTCTCTGTTTTAATGTCTGCCATGGCCCCCCTCTTGTGGAGGATAGACCAATGACTACAATTGGAGAAGTAGATAGGACTATGAGAGAGGCAAGTGCATTATTATTTCATAAGAGGTAGAGTGTCAGGACCTAGGTCATCAGGAACAAAGAAAAGAGGGAAGTATTGCTGATGAAGTGAAATATGTTTTTACAGATTCCAACTTGCTGTTAGGGCTGAACAACTATGCAAATTTTTATGATATGGGAAAGGTGATGATATTTCCTTATGTCTATAGTTCTCTGTGGGAAATATGAATATAGATTTCCACTTGTCAGTAGGTTGTAGACCTCAAGATCATCAAGATAGGTGTGGCTAGACAAACACACACACACAGAAATGTGTATATACAAATGCATACTATATGTATATTATATACACATTTGTGTTTACTCTTTCCATTTTTAAAATCTCCTTGTTTTTTAAAATTTTTATCAATAATCAAATCCTTAAATCACTGACATTTTGATTTTTAGTCAAATATGTAAATCTCTACATTATGAATTACATTAGGCATTGTGGTGCCTATGCATGTATGTGCTCATGCATGTTCACATACATGTGCTTCTGTGTGTAGAGGCTAGAGAACAACATTGGGTGTTGTTCCTTAAGAAAGCTGTCCATATTATTTTAAGGAAGACTCTCACTGGTAGGAAACCTTCCTTTCAGCCTGGCTGAAGAGTGAGCCCCAGGGATGGAACTACCTCTGCCTCCTAGAGCAGGGGCTACATGCACATGCCACAACACCTGGCTATTTTGCATGGATTCTGGGCATTGTACTCAGATGCTCAGTCATGCACCACAAACACTGAACTATTGGCTGATCTCTGAAGCCATCTCTCTCTCTCATTTGGACATACTTTATTGGCTAAGAAAACCAGAAAACAGTTAATGGAATATATATTCTTCTGTCTTTCCCACACATTTTCCATGTTAAATTGTTGCCCGTGTATTGGACTCCTTCTTGCAGTCTGACAGTGGCTGCGCATTGCTCTTGTCTGTGCCCATTTCATCTCTCTGTCTTCCCTGATGCACATGCAGCCATACTGTGTCCCTGCGGGCTGTTCTGTGTTACCATTCCCCTATGCTCGTCTGTCGTGGAGTTTCTTTTTGTGCTTTAGCACTTACATCACAAGAATTTTCTCCTGTGGGATCTCTGGACATGAGACAAACAGGGAATTTGAATGAAGGCTGCCCTGGTAATGACAGAATGGAGCTGGCGACAAATAGTTGTTGAGTTTTAAAGACAGGAGATGGAACATCTCATTGGAATCTCATTGTCTCACTCTTACAAACACTCCACTTATCCCCCCAAAAGGATATGTGTTAAGATTTGTAAGGTCGAAATTATGCTGTTCTGTGGAAATTCTACTTGCTCTCTTATATATTTGGCTTCCGTTTTCAATTTACTATTTTATACAAGCCTCATTAGTTGCAGGGTTATTTATACAGCTTTCAGTTGCTCTTGGGTATTTGTTTTTCAAAGTATATTTAACTGAAAAATAATGACCACAGTTATATAATTTAAACAGAATACCATGGATTTACTTGAGAATTTCATTTTTGTTAACTTTTGTTAATGCTTGAAAGTCTTCCAGAGGACCAGAATTCCATTCCCAGCACCTAAATCAGGTGTCTCACAGCTGCATTAGCTGTAACCAACCTCTTCTACTCTTTGTGGCTACAGTACAGAGAGACCTATTGGATGGAAAAGGAAGTGGCCCCCTTTGATGGAAATGAAAATTTAGTCTTGAGGATGAACAGTTGCAAATAGGCCAAAGAAATACTACATATTTCTTGGGCAAAAACCATAGCAATTTCAAATAGGACTTCTGTCTTCCATTTCTTCCTTCTGCAGAACTCACTGCCTCAATTTAGAGCCTGAGTATTATTTCTCTTCCATTGTAGAAGTACATAATTCTCTGTATGAAATACCGACTTTCCATGTGTAGCATTATTCTACACTGTGTACACTAATTGGCTTGCTTATTTCCTCCACTCTTTGGTGAAGTTGTAGAATATAGAAAACCACTTGCCTTTTTCCATGGCCTTGGCACAGTGGTTTGTAGGCTAGCTTGTGCTGGAATTGTAAATGGGTCCCTGCAGTTTGTTCTCAGGCATGAGTAAGAAAATAGTGACCACATTGTTCAGATTTCCTTTGCATGTGAAAAATAAAACTAAAGTGCATGCTGACTTGAAAATGATGAAGAAACCACATGATTTTCCAACCACCTAGTACTGATGACAATGGATATTTGTTAAGTTAGTACCCAGCCCTTTAGTTTACTCTTTGTCATTATGGATTTCCCATTTTAGTGTGTCTTTTCTTAATTCACTGAGATATTTGATTCATATATTATCACATATGTTTTTTTTCTTTTCTCCTTTTTCTCAGCATTTCTGTAATTTCTATTCCAGTTAACTATTATTGTAGGACACAAAGCAAGGTTTATTTTCAAAAGTGGGAATTCAGTTGCCAGGAAACAGCATGACAGTAGTAAGAAATAGAACTAAAAATGACAGATGGAAGCTGTAGATTTCCTACTTGGCCAGAATCTTCACTTTGAGATTGTCTTTCAGCTAGCTCGCAATGGATGCAGAATCTTCAGCCAGCCCTGGCTTCTCTACTTCTCACACGATGTGTTTACTTCTGATGTTATAATGTTGTGTGATTTTTCCTGGGCAGATATGAATGTCTCTTCACCCTAGATAGGTTACTGGTCACAGACAATGAAATGGCTCTACCCAGGTCTACCTTGGGAATTAATGGATTTACTGGTTCACATACAGGAGCATGAGTGACTCACAGCTAGCTATGCCATTGAAAAGCCCACTGTAACAGGACTGACAACTCTCAAAAGAGTCATCCCTCTAGGTCCATGCCCTGTTTTCAGGAAGTTCCTCTGATGAGGCTCCTCTTCTCAATAGTTCTCTACTGTTTTTTTTTTTTTTTTGTCATCTTGGAAAGGGACCCTGTAAAGCATATGACTTGATGAGATTCTTTAGATGTGTAGGTGTCTTGTTGGTCTTCTGAGTCTTGTGGGCATCCCTCAACCCTCCAGGAGAGATTAGAGAAAATAAAACCCATAGAACAAATGTGTACATGTTCCTATACCTATGAGTATAGGTACTCATAGGCAGCTACATCATTGAATTATACATATCATTGCTTGCATAATTGATCATAAAGGCAAGGATAAAGAAAGCCAAGGAAATTTTGGAACTCCTGTGCTTATTATGCAACATGTTATTATGAAAACTCTTATTTTCTGGCTTTCCTTGAGGAGATATAAAAATATCTATTTACTTAGATAGGGAATGCAATGAAGACTCCAATCAATGAAGACTCCATAGCTGTCTAGCTTAGTGAACCAATGAGCTTATTGGAATTGCCTGAAGGATGTCACAGTGCCAGGGAAGTCCAAAGTCCCTTGGGAACTTCTCTCCACAAAAGAATGGTAATATACCTGGTTTTGTGAAAAACTGGTATGGGTGATCATAGCCTCTCTACCTCAGGATAAAAATGGTCATGTCTCCTCTGAACTGACAGGGGCTGATATATAGGGACACTCTACATTGGAGGAGTGGGATTGGTGGGAGAGGGCGAAGAGGGTGGGAGGGTGGAACTGGGAGGAATGGAAAGAGTGCATTATGATGGAGGTGTAACTTGAAGTAATAAATAAACATAAAAAATCTTTAAAATATGGTCATGTCTAACCTGGAGGAAATTGTTAAACAACAGTTTTCTTCACATCTATTTTAAGTGTCTCCAATGAAATGATGTACACAGGGCAGTACTGACACTTATAGAGCCAGTATTTGAACATATGACCTCCAGTCTCCTGCTCAAAATTGACCTCACCTTTTCTTTCCATTTTAGTGAATGAAGTATTATATGAGAAAATTTCTTCAAATGGAGAATTGGTGATGGTGATTGACTTCTATGAACTTAACCGGATACTCAATGTCATTCCCTCTAACTTGTTTATCTCTTTGTTGGACTGATGTTACTAATATAACATGAACTAAATGTATCCCACAGAAACAGCACTGGAACTGAAAGGTAAACATCATAGAATATTCAGCTTGACACATTCATGACACAGACATTGCTAATCTACAAGATTAAGAGAATTCATTCAGTTGTTTCTTTATCCGCTATGCCATAAGCATTTTTAGATGCAGAACAAAATACCATGAGCTTGTGACATTAACTAAACACGAAATATTAAAAAATACATTAAAAATCAAATATAAAATAAAGCCCAATACCTACAAGATGTCACAGTGAATAAAAACACTTGACAAACAAACTTCACAGACTGAGTTTAATCCCCCAAAGCTATATGAAGTTAGACCAAAGTAACTGACTCCACAAAGATTTCTACTGCCCTTGGTAAACATGCTGTGACTACTACATGGTGTTCTTGTTGCCCACAATAATAAAACTAACTAAAACAGCTTTCTAAAAGACAGGATCAATGCTATATACCATGTTCTTTTTTTCTTTTAAAAAATATTTACTTATTACTTCAGGTTACATCTCTGTCACAGTGTGCTCTTTCCACCCCTCCCACACTCCTACCATCTAACCCCTAACCCTCCATCACACTCTTCTGGATTGGAGTGTCCCTACATAACAGTCCCCTGCCCCAGTTTAGCAGTCATATGAGGACCAAGAGCCCCCTCATACACTGGGGCCCTACAAGGAAGCACCACTAGGGCAAAGTGTCTCATGTCTATGTTCATGTTTCCTTTGGTGCATTGGTTGTAGTATAGATATCCTGTACTATATGGGTAAAATCTGACTATAAGTGAATAGAAGCCATGTGCATCCTTCTGAGTCTGGGTTAGCTCACTCAGGATGAGCTTCTCTGGTTCCATCCATTTGGCTGCAAATTGCATGATTTTGTTGTTCCTGATGGCCGAGTAGTATTCCATTGTGTAGATGTACCACAGTTTTTTAATCCATTCTTCGGTTGAGGGGCATCTGGGTTGTTTCCAGTTTCTAGCCATTACAAATAAGGCTGCTATGAACATAGATGAGGAAACTTCCTTGTGATTTGGTGAGGAATCATTTGGATGTATACCCAGAAGTGGTATGTCTGGGTCTTGAGGTAGAGCTATTAACAATACTACCAATTAGGTGGCCTTCCCAAAATACTTAATTATGAATTAGGATTGGACACAAATAACAAAATCAGCATACAGGCAACTCAAAGACACCTTGAGAACTTAAGCAACAAACACCTACCCTGGATTGTCTCTTAACTAGTATTATTTTGACCTCATACACTGGAGAGCTACCTGAAACAGTATTTACTAGAAGGAAGTACATAGCTCTCATTGAGTTGTATACTTATCTGTATTTATCTGATTTCCATCAGTGATGAAAGGACTGAGACACATAATTTAATAATTAGAAAAGATTCACTAGCTCCTAGTTATAGAGATACTACTGCAAGATTTGGGGACTTATTGCTTAAGTCTATGGTGGGGATGCTCTGTTGGCAGGACCTTGAAGATCAACCTCCTAACCTCTCATGGCCACAAAGCAATGAGAAAGCTTGGACCAGAATCCCTGAAATTCCATCATGGTTGTACCCTCAGCCACATAAGAATATCCACAGGGATATACTCACAAAAATTTCTCCTAGCAGTACCACCATAAAAACTATGCCATTAATGTATAGATGATGACACTGTCCAACCCACACTGATATCTTGTAAGCCCAAAATTTAAGAAAAACTGAACAGAGCTGGAGAGATGGCTTGTTGGCTAAGAGCTCTTGGTGCTCTTTCAGAGAACTTGAGTTCAGTTCCAAGCACCTGTGGGGATCAAGTAGCTCACTTCTGTGACTTTAGCTTAGGGAATCCAATGACCTCTTCTGGCCATGGTGGGCACCCACACACATGCACATACAACACAGACAGGCATACTTGTATACGTAAAAAATATATTTTTAGAAAAAGAAAAGCAAATCAACGGTTAACTGAATTTTTGAAATTGTATGATATATGTTATTATCATTAATTATTTCAGTTATAATTTATTCTATCTAAAAAAACACACTTTTGCTTTTTCATCTATTCAAGTGTTTTTAATTCATCTGTCTTTTGTTTTTGAACAATCTAGTCACATTAATGAGAATCTTTTTGCCAGTTGCTTGGGTGTCCATCTTATGTTCCAACATATTTATCTTATTTATTAATTAATTGAAAGAAAACTTTTTTAAAGGAAATTATATTAAAATTTCAAACAGTGGAATCAGTGCTTGACATTTTCCACAGAGCTGTTGTGAACAGGCTTGCTGCCTTTTGTGATTGTTCTTGTTTGCTTCTCTTTTGCTGTGATGAATATCATGACCAAACACAACTTGAGGAGGAAAGGCTTTGTTTCAGTTTCCAGGTTACAGTCTAGGGAAGCCAGGGCAGAAGCACAAGAACCTGGGGAAAGGAACTAAAGCAGAGTGCATGGGAAAATGCTGCTTCCTGGCATACTTCCCCATATCTTTTTCAGCTACGCTTTTTTAAATAGCCCAGGTTTACCTGCCTAGGGATGACACTGCCCACAGTGGGCTGTGCCCTCATGTATTGATTGGCAACTAAAAAATGCCCTACATACTTATATCCACAGGCCAATATGATGTGGTCAGTTCCTCAGTTGAGCTTCCTTCTTCCATGGTGACTCTGGTTTGTGTGTATTTGACAAAATCTAACTAGCACAATTGTGCCAGCTGAATTCAGTGAGTCCTTTTTATCCATTCAAATAAGTGTAGGGAATTAAATCTTCTCTGTGTGCTGATAATATTTCCCTCTTTTATTTAAATAGAATTCTGTGAAAAATGCTTCTTGATTCCTCTCTCTTTTCCTCCCCTGCTTTTCAGTCTTCCTCCATATCTGGCTCATTTGCGTCAGAAATATCCCTCGATTCCTTCTTTGAATTTCTTGGTCTAAAACCCTGTTTGTGTTCTAGGAAATTGTAATAGACTCCTCCCACCCTGTATCCATGCTCTCTGACCACTGCAGGCCCTTTTCTACTGAAGCAGGGTAGGCTCTTCCTAAGGCATAGATCATATTACCTGGCCCAGATTGAGAACACTACAGGCAGAGGTGGTTCTTGGTGCTTAGAATAGGCCATGTTTGACTTGTCTCCTGCTGGTTCCTCTAGCTACCACTCATTTGAGGGATCACATTCAGATCATGATTTCAGAAAATATCCGTGCCTTACTTAACAGATTGCTTCCTACCATATGCTGATGATTTTGTTGTTGTTGTTTTCCCTTCCTCATTCTTACAGTGTCAATTCCTCTTTTAGTGTTCCCTGAGAGCCCTACCTGCCTCAGATTCTACAGTTATAGCCTTGCAGTAGTGTAGCTGTGTCTGTAAGTGTTCATAGGATTAATTTGGTTATTTGTGTACTATATATGTATGCATGCATGCATGTATGTTTGTATGTATGTGTGTGTGTATGCATGTATGTATAGTTTTTGTTTTAAGTTGATAGGAGGGATGAAGACTACATAAGCCATGTCTATATTTACTTATTATTCTAATGCTTAAGTGAAGGACTATTTATAAGAATAGTAGGTTGTTGATTAATATCAATGTATCTTTGAATTATGAAGATGGTCATAATCAGGGGGATGGAGAGATGGTCCAGCAATTAAGAGCACATGTTGTTCCTACAAAAGACCAGGTTCAGTTCCTATCACCATGTGGTAGCTCACAACTGCACATTGCTCCTGAACCTAGACATCGGATGCCCCCTTTCTGACCTTCATGGGTTTCAACCTCAAACATTGTGCACAGACACACTTATAAAGTAATCACTTGTATACATAAAGCAAAAGAGTCTTTAAAATAAATAACAAAGGTATGATTCTGAACTACAAAAGAGACAGAACCAAGTCATCTCATGGAGTGTGTGTGTGTGTGTGTGTGTGTGTGTGTGTGTGTGTGTGTATGGTATATCTCTTCAACAGTTGACAAAGTATTGAAGCTTAAATTTCATATCTGTTAACAAATCACTGTTACATAGGCTTAGCAGTGACCCTGGAGAATGACATCATATAGCTACAAATTTACTAAGCCTTCATCATCTTAGCCATACTGCAGTGCTACTGCGAATGCTACAGGTTACAGAAAAAGAAGAAACAGAATTGATGCCATTTTCCCCACCACCTTCCCCACCCAATGTTCCAAAGGTCACCAGTCATTCTGCATTGATAACAAGCTTAAGACCAGATTTCATATTTGGACTTTCTTGGAGAGACTTTTAAAAGTTTGCTTGTCCCTGCAGATTAAATATAAAGACTTCTCAGAAGCCAAATAGCACTAAATTCAAGAGAGTCATACTTAAAAGAGAGAAAGGAAATTAGATAAGATCCCCAAAGCATGCAGAGGAAATGAAAGCAGGCATATCCCAGTGTTTATCATTTCCAGCAATCTGCTATGCTTCAAGTTCTGAACATCTGAGAGTCCAAATAATGGTGTCTGTATCAGATCTCCCCTGGAGTCTACTTTTGATGCTGATAAATGCTGTTTTCACAACTTGGCTCCTGCCAGATATGGTTTCTCAGAATTACCCACAGCCAAGCATCATCCTCTTTTCTTCTTTTTTTTTTTCTCTAAATTGTTTTGCAGTTGTGCCCTAAGCATGGGTCACCATGGTTAGAAACAACTTTTAACAGTAGCATTAGTCAATAAATGAGAATTCCAATAAGAGTCATATGGTGATTTTTAAAATATATTCAGTTATTTTTTTAGAATTTCATATATGTGCACGTGTGTGTGTGTGTGTGTGTGTGTGTGTGTGTGTGTGTGTGTGTGTGTTTTGATCATGTTCATTCCCTGGTCATCCTTTACAACTCTTTCTAGATCCCTCACCATATCCCCTGCCCAACTTCACATCTTCTTCTTCTTTAGTAAATTACCTATTGAGGCCAATTAGTACTGCCTTCATGCCCATGACTATAGGACCATCTCCCAGGGCATGGGCAGCAAAACAGGGGCCATACCTCTGTAGAAAACTGGTTCTTCCTGCCCGGCAGCCATCAATGGCCAATAGCTCCTCAGATAGGAGTGTGGTTTTGTGAGCCCCTTAACCACCTATCCTGAAATTTTGACTGGATTTATCTTTTGCATGTATTGTGCAGGCAATTGTAGGTTCACAAGTAAAATAGGTCTGTTTTGTCCTCAATGCACTCTTTTATAGCAGTCCTCCTCCACATCCAGTCCTTATAATCTTTCCACGACTCTTCTATACTGTTACTTAAGCCTTGGTGTGGGTATGAGTGTGATGTTAATGTTGCATTTATGGCTGAGTATTCTACAACGACACTTATTCTCTGCCCTTTGACCAGTTGTAAATTTTTGGACTAACTATCCCACTAAAGAAAAACATATTCTTTTATGAGAGCTTCTCTAATCTATACGTCAAAAGACAAGTAGTTAGAAGGTAGTGTAATATTCTATCTAGTCAGCCAAATAAGTATTAGGTTCTCCTGTAGGGTATTTGCAGTGTGCTCACACACTGGTTCCTGGCCAGGTTTACAGTATGAAGCATGAGATTTCCCACATGGAATTGGTCTGAAGCATAACCAAAAAGAGGTTGGTTACCCAATAACATTTATACCATTATTGCACCAATGGGCATATCTTGCCAGTCTAGCCATTACTGTAATTTACAACATTCATAGCTAGGTACTGTATGGATACTTTTAAGGCCATCAACAGCCAACCTTAGGATGAGACAACAATTTGAAAATGTTAGGAACTGTGTCTCATGTTTCCAGATTGTACTTCAAGGTGAGTCTGAAAGCTTTTCTTTATTTCTAACATCATGATCTTCTCTATACATTGCCCATTTTTTACCAGACCAGCTGACTTTTTCTTTGAAATTTATTAAAAATAAAACTTAATCTAAATGTTTTTCATAAATATTTATTGGATGTGTTCTGTAGGATTAACTGAGACTGCACACTGTATTCTATGTTCTATTCTTAAATGTGTGCTGCGTAACCATCATGAATCTTGAAGGTGCATTGTGACCCTGATATACCTCATAAATCACTGAAAGGTCAGTTAGTATCATGAAGTGTTGTCTGTGCATATCATTATTCTTCATCCTTAGGTTTTGTTTTTTATGACTTTGTATTTTCTTTTTAATTTACCCTTGGGTTTGTTAATTTTTATCCACCTTCATGTTTAAAGAGTTGCATAGCAGTATGACCAACTACAGGGTTTGTGAGGGTGGGGCCTGGGCTCTCAAAATGTGGGCCATGATGCCACATGGTTCACTGAGTGTGGGTGCACAAATAAGTTGGCAACAGTAAAAGGTTTCTGAGTGTATAGCAAACAAACGTGAATTCTAAACCAAACAACAAATCTGAGGTGCTTTGGGCATTTTTCACTGTGTGGCACCGTGTGACTTTCCTGTCCCCTCAGTTTGGAACTCACAGCATGAGCACTTGGTTCTGCACATACCCTCACATCATGCAATGCCAATGATGGCTCCATGAAACTCAGGATGAGATACCAGCTTGCTGTGTGTCACGAACTGCAGTGTTTTCATTGTACACAAAAGCCTTATGCTTTTATAGAAATCATGATTCCACTACAGAACACAGAGACTTCATCTGCCTCCTAATATTCCTCAGTCTGTATCAGACTGGTATAAATTTGGATTGTGTTTTGTTTAAATGCTTAGCTATAAAGTTTTTGTTCTAAACACTGAAGAGAATATCCTTTAATATATCATTAAATGAAGTTTGTCTTCAGATTTGGACAGAATCTCCAATATCTTAAATGGCCCTAAAGGTATTTCTGTCAGTTGCTGCTTTTTATTTTTTTATTTGTATAAAGTGGCATTGGTAGCATTGGTGATTATTAAATTAAAGTGCTGATCAACTCTAAAAAGCATTAAAGATGCTCTATGCCTTATAGTATTTAGCATTCAGTCAGGATTTAATCTTCATGTAAAAATTAAGCAAACTTGCCTATCTCATTAACATGCAAATTTCTATCTTTAACAAATAATAAAAGTATATGTATATTAAAATTACCTTGAAGTTAAGTTTATCTATGATTTATCATCAATGTTTGATTTGTATACCTATCTTTTATAAGTGACATTCTCAGGCTCATATAAAAGTTTATCCATCAAAAAATCGTCGTGAATGAGAAAAGTTTTAAGAATCCTGAGTTGGAAGACCAAGAATTGAATCAACAACTAGCTAGTCATTAGCATCATGACTTGGTACTCACTTAGTTTTTTTAGTTCTTTGTCTTTCTTTAATAATAATAATGATAATAATAATAATAGGAGCGCAAATAATAAGAATAGTGATTATCTGTTTAAATACATTAAGATACACTACACACTAAGAAAGGCTTTTTATATCAAGACATGCTAACATATTGATTATTCTGTAATTATCACCATCATAGTCATTACGCTCACACATTCATTATCAAGTGCTTACTATATGCTGAACATTCTCCTGTCAAGGGGTGACACTGATGAATGTGACACAAACTGATCCTGCCCTGCAAGTGCTGGAAGCCTGGTGAGCAGGGACAGATGATGGACAAGCAAGCAACGTCCAGGTATCATAGAAGTAACTAAAACTAAGGAAGTCATTTTGACATTAAATAACAGGAGAGAGAAGCCTCCAAGCATGGCAAATGGCAGCAGTTCAGAGGTGCACTTATTATGGAATACCAAGGCTGAGATAACCAGTTAAAGCAAGAACAGGGACAGAGCCTCATGGAGACAGAGGAAACGTGCTGAACAAGGAAGACTTTAAGAAGACACGTGTGTGTGCGTCAGTGTATGGTATAGGTCTGCTGTAGGTGGATTAAGAGATCCAGTTTTTAGCAGATATGATGCCCCCTTCTGACCTCCACAGCTCTATGCATGGACCTACACAGCTGCACACACAGAACACAGACATACCCATAAATAAAAGATAACAAAAATAAAACATCTGAAGTGTAATGTCTCTATATTTTAGTACCATTCCATTTAACACTTTGGGTTTGTGATTAAACATATGTAATTGAAACCATAGAGAGTGGAATTACAGGGGATGGAAACTGTTGCGCATTATTCTCTACATAATGTGATAGAAGAGCTGCCCTTTGCAAAGTGCTGTTTGAATCCCTTGAACTAATTTCCCTAAAATATGAAAAGAAATCAGTTACTATAAAATATATCCTAGACGTAAAACGGCACATATGTTACAAATAAAAATAGTTGTTAAATGTGTTTAGTCTATTTTTTAAATTGAATGTTTGTAATAACCAATATAAAGAAGAAAAAACCGAGCTGTTGGTTGAGTCCCTGACATTAAATAATAGACTATGTACACAATAACATACTAACAAAGGTTATTTTCAGAGACAGTTACAATCTGAGGTCCATTTCATGGTCACAGGAGTCTTCTCTGGATGCAAAAAGACAAGAATGCATTACATCAGAGAACAGTTTTATGCTGAGGTTACAGTGTGGTTTCTGAGTATTCAACCTTGCTCACCCACAGTTCCACAGCTCCATTATCTAATATGTGACAAAAATGAATAATTGACAACCCAGGTCAAAATATGTGATGTGGTGGTGCCTGTTCATGATTCCAGTGCTGGGCAAGTGTGGACAGGTGGATCCCTATGGCTCCCTATTGGTAGGCTGGCTTAGACTGCTGGGCAAGTTTCTAGACAGTGAGAGATGCTGTTTCAAAGGAGAAAAACAGCATTCGTAAGAATGACCCCTGAAATTATCAACTAGCTACACACACACACACACACACACACACACACACACACACACACACACA
>CAJQZJ010033615.1:920200-932399 GCA_907164525.1 Lophiomys imhausi | reverse complement strand
TGTGTGTGTGTGTGTGTGTGTGTGTGTGTGTGTGTGTGTGTGTGTGATAAATATCAGTATATTAATTCATGATGGCTGAGAGAGGAGCTGGTGTAGATGGCTTGTCTTTGAATGCTTTTAATTACAAATGTGATGAGCTGTCACACGATCTCTACCTCCACCTTTTTTATTCTATTCTCAATGCAGAATGTTGAAAAATCACACATATATAGCTCATGAATTTTAATGGCCCAAATTACTCTACTTGGATTAATTTTTGAAATAAAAATCATCCTTTTTTTTCTTTTTTAAACAAATTTACAAGCACCTCCCAGTAAATTTAATTTTTAAAGATTTTACTTTGTGTGTTTTGCATGCAAGAGAGAGAGAGAGAGATTGAATATTGAATTCGCCCCCCCCCCCACCCTCTGTAGAAAGCTTCAGATTCCCTGGAGCCACAGTTACAGGGTGTTGTGAGTCACCAAATGCCCATGCTGGGAACTGAACCTGGTTCCTCTGTAAGAGCAGCAAGTGCTTCTACCAGCTAAACATCTCTCTGGCCCTGAGATATTTTGTAAGAGATGTTTTGCTTCACTTTTAGTCTTAAGACTGAGAAATATGGACGTCAGTTTGAAGAGGAAAACGAACGTTTTTCCCCTTCAGGTATATGGCACTTGTTTTTAACTTTATTTTCATTTTCTCTTCTTTTTACTTCAAGCAACATAATCATATGTACAATGTTTTCATTTTAACATCTTGAATCATTCATGGCCTTAACTCGAATGAATGGTTCAGGATTTCTTTCCAGACATTTGCACATTTTTTTCTAGTGTTTTTACAAAAACAAGGTCTTTTTTCTGTCTGAGGTGTTTTGCATAGCTTAGGAATCATCGAATCCCTTACACCATTTTTCCTTAATACAATTTGATTCTAAAATCGTATCAGGAAATATGTTATTTTGTTTGGGTAATGGTCCAGCTTTTTCTTCATAATGCTTATTGGATAGTAATTGGTAGTTCCACTATTTTCTGTGCCTCATCTCCAACTGCAGCTGTCATTTTCCTAGACAGATTCTTTTGTTCTCAGTGTGTATTCGTTAAGAGTACACGGCTTTAAAGAAATCGTTACTGGAGCAATTTATTTTCTCTACCCTTAAATTTAAAAAGTGTTTGCGCTTAATTCCTGCCTTTAACTCTCTCCTTGTCTATTTTGATCTCTGATGCATGGCAACTACTCAAATCAGTTTCAGACACATCACTAAACAGTTCAGCTTTCGGTTAGGTTGTTTTCCTATTTGGTACCTCAGCATTTTCAGTTTTCTTAAGCAATGTTCTTGGGACACCGAACCAAAGCCTAATCCATGTATTCCTTTAAACGGTTATTTACTTTTGACTTAAATTCCTTCCCTCACACTCAGCTGCCTGTGGCCATCTTCCTGTTAAGCCTTCCAGTTTTGGGTGCATATTCACTCACTATGACAGAGTTCCCTGTTTCAATCTCCTTTACCACTTGGCAAAGTTCTAAAATAATCGGTCTGTGTTGCCCATGGCCAGTTTTGATAGGTCACAAACCATGAATGGAAGCACTCCTCTATTACCGGAGGGACTAGAGCATTTACTGTTGGTATTATCTGAAAAGATGCTTAACTAATCCTCCGTAGTGAACACTATGACTTTGGACTTGGTTATTTTTATAAAGCATGCCCTAATCCAGAAGACTCCATTCCCTGGCAGACTCTTCATATTAACACAGCTTCCTGAGCCTTTCCTTAATGTCCACCCTAACATCTAATTTTCTTACAGTAATTTTATTACAATATGCTTCCTGTCATAAATATTATACTATTTATGTTGACATGGACTGTCTTGTGTCTTTCTTTACCAACTATACCTTGGCAATTCTCTGCTGTGTGGTATCTTTGTATAGATGATTCAGTAGGGGCAGAGTCATACTTTGCTTTCCTGAAAGAGAGGTAGCTTCAGCACTTTGTCTTCATGTGCATTAAAACAAAATAAAATAAAATAAAATAAAATAACCCAGCAGGCCTATCTCCGGACTTCATTGCATCATTTAGCTCCAGCCCAATGCACTCCTGAAACAATGAATATTAATGGGGGGGGCATTTCTGTAAGGCACAAGAGCCTGTACCAGCTGTGGCCCTGTACACAGTAGATCAAGCCACTGGACATCATCTTCTAGCTATTCTTGAAAATGTAAAACCTTACCTGTCTTCTATTGTTGCCAATTAAAATTCTTCTCATCAATTTTTCCTTACTTGGTTCAGGAGAAATGAACCTAATTTAGACATTAGCCTAACATTTCCAAACCCTAAGAAGTGTGAATTTTTAAACACATTTGCAAGTATGCAAATTAAAAATCTCATAAGTACAAAGGCAAATAGAATGGACCTTTGTCTCATGTTATAATTTGAGATATTACTCAAAACTTAAATTCAAATTACGTGAAATTTCTTTAAATTTTATAGTACTGGTAATATTTTGGAAGTATCAGTTGACAAGTTGCAATGTTGTAAACTTTGTTTATTGAACTCAATATCACTGATTTGTGATAACTTTATTGTATCTAAAATTGGGGTTACATCTAAAAGATAGGCTGAGGAATGGAGATATAGCCCCATTGGTAGAGCTCTTACCTAGCATACCTAAGACAGTGGGTTTGATCCGCAAAATGCATAGAAGTGTGAATGCTGATTTTTTTTTTCATTTTCTGATGTGATAAATTCCTCAATGAAAACAACTTGGGGAGAAGGGATTAATTCTTAGTGTAAAAAGCCAGCTTAAAGTCCATAATAGTGAGAAAGCCATATGGGCAGGAACTTTAGAGAACTGCTCTCATTCCATTCAAAGTCAGGGAAGAGAGAAATAGATGTATGCCCTCTGTGCTCAGCTGGCTTTTCCATCCCACACAGTTCACGATCTAAGAATGTTACCACCAACAGTGGTCTGGACTTTCAACCTCAATAAAGACAATCCCCAAAGACATGCCCAAAGCCCAAACTGACCTAGATTGTTTTTCATCAAGACTGTCTTCCCAGATTGTTCCAGATTGTTTCACATTAGCATTTAAAACTTACCACCATAGCAAAAATTTTTATAAAGCCAAATCTCAGGAGATGGAAGCAAGAAGAGTCAAAAATTCAAGGTTTTCATCTTATATAGTGTGTTTCCAGTCAGCCTGGGCTACATATGTCATGTAAAGTTTTTCTCTTATTGCGTTTGTCTTCATCTTTATCTCAGCCCACTGTTCTATGTTCTAAATAGCAGAGGACCCTACTTTACTTATCTTCCTTCTTTCCTTTCTTCATTCCTTTCCTTCTTTCTTTCATTCTTTCATCTGTGGTTTAGCATGTGCAAATCTAGCTCTCTACGCAGCCATGCCTTCTTCCTTCCCTTTCATAACATAGGAATTGTAGTCTTTGTGAAAATCCTTAAATGATCAAACACACTGCTGTTATCCACCCTCTCATTTTCTTCAGATCTTAGTGAACCTTTTTCACTATGAACTTATTTCAGAAAATATCTTTTCCAAACAACACATTCTTCAAATACTTCAAGAATATAGTTTGAGAAGAGAAATTGTAGCCAACCAAGGGAGGGAAGGTGAACCTCCTGGGATAGGAGGGAGGGGTGATCCTTCCAGTTATTGGGGTTTGATCTTGTACTCTTGATTGCCTGTCATCCAGAAAAGTCAGTGTTCTCATATTGGTGCACCCCATATCACCCTTTTATTGCCAGCAGGAAGCAATTACAAATCACAAACACACAATCTGCAAGGATCTCTGTTTCTTTCCCTTAACCCTGTCATAAAACAGTCTTATCATTGAGTCCTTTGATTTAATTATGTATATATGTATATATATGCTACATTGTTCAGAATTGTTTTGATAGTTATATTAATGATATTATACTAGAAATACTATTTTTTAATTAGAGTTCTCTTCCTAACCGAAAGGCTTGCATTCAGGCTTGTCTTAGCAGCCCCAGGTCACATTCTTAATATTGGACTTTGTTGATGGCTTCACTGTTTTTCCAAACCACTCAACTGAGCATCATCCTATATACCAGCTGTGACACTGTCACATATTATAGTCCTAGATGTAGAGTTGTTAAGCAATGCAGTTCAAAAGATAAATAAAAGTTCCAAATTTATGAAACTTGATTTTGATATAAAAGGACAATAATTTGTTCTTAAATATTTAGATTTTTGTTTTCTCTTTGGGGTTGGAAAGAATAAAAAAAATATGGTGCTGCCTTGTCATCTCATTAAAGCAGAATTGTAATGTGATTATATTAATATTTAAAATAGCATCGAGATTTATAGATAGAATCAGTCAGCCCCATAGGAAGGGAGATGATGGAACATTTCAGGCACTGTGTCATCTAGAACTCACTATAGATAGCCAAAGCAGTAAGTTACTGGATATTTGATGTCCTTTTAGTGTATCTTGATTGTCCAAATGGCTGGGATTTCAGCAGCCTCCAGGAAGTAGCTCCTGGCATGTGTCCCCAGCAGTGATCCAGTGTTGACTCAAGTCTGCTGTGGTCCCATTAGATAAGAGGGCCACACTTCCTGGTTTGGCTTTCTTCACCTTTCCTTTGACTTGCACCTCATGTTATCCAGTGTGCACTTCCCAGAATCACTGTGGTCTCCTGTCTCTCTAGTGCAGTTCCTTTCCTTGCATGGAAGCATATCTCACACAGACATGCCCTGCCAATTAGAACTTGATGAACACTTAAGACCCATTAAGTTTAACCTTTGGAGAATCAGTTCCTCTTGGCAATCTCTCTCTCTCCTCTCTGTCTCTCTGTCTCTCTATCTCTCAACACTCAAGAGTACTTCTTTTCTTCCTCTCTCACTAAATTGGTTACACTCTTATCCTTAATAATTTCAAGTCAAAAGTTACTACAGAAATCAAACATTCTGGAAAGTTGGTTCTTGGGTCACTAAAATTTTTCCAAGTATCAATTCTAATGACATTTTCTAAAATTCTTAGTAATGCATCTGGGTAGTTGAGTGATTTTTTCAGTGTCTAACAACTTGAGACAGAAAATACATAAAAGTACTTTTTGCCATATTGTCTCTGTTGTAACTCTTAATCATGTTGTATCACAAAATTAGCCTCAGAAAATGTAGCAAAGAGTCATGGCTTTGATTCAAATAAAATAAAATTCACAAATGTACATATTTATGTATAGATATATAGAGAGAGTCCGAGAGTGCATGTATTATGTATGATGAAGGCATAATGCATCATTTTCAAGAAACAGGATATTTGTATGTCCCATCACATTTATCTTCTGGTGATGCTGTAAAAACAGACCCATCAAGTGATGTGGCTAAAAACAACCAAAATTTGTTCTCAGTTCCCAGGATCCTAAGTCCCCAAACCCAGGTATCGACAAGACCATCCTCTGTCTAAAACCTAGTGTGGTAACTCTTCCTCTCCTCGACATGTTCCAGCTTCTGGTGATCTGCTGCCAGGGCTGTTCCTGGACTTTCATCCCAAAATACTTCACCCTTTGCTTCATCTTCATCTAATATTCCTCTGCTTCTGTATCTACAAAATACAGTTTCTACATATCTATGTATTCTACATATCTGTAAAAGATACAGACACTAGGTTTCTTCTCTTGTGATGCCAGTCACGTTGGTTCAGGGCATATCCCAGTTGAATATGGCCCCATCCTAAATTTGATTGAATCAGAAAATACCCTTTTTAAGTAAGATCATCTTCATAGGTACTGGAGGATAGGACTTTGTAGCCAGAGAAAACTTACTTTTTTCTCTTCTACCCAATTCATTATATCTTAGTACCTAGCACAAAATCTCATTTCATCATATATTGTTAGAAATCAGAAACTGTTGCTTAAGGGTCAGTGTTTGGAAATATAACTGATAGCTTTAGTCTATGGGGAAATCACAGAACTCTTCCATAGATCTCTACTCTTATAGTTTAGACATTTGTAAATTTTCTACATGGTTTAACTACTTTCTAGAAAGTTGTCCAGTTTAAGAAACACATGGTAATGTCAGACCTGGGTCAACATAACTAGTTTTCTGGACTTTGATATCTTCGCATCTTCTTTGGCATTTGTTTTCATATTTGTTTCAATTCCTTTGAGTGAAAAAGATAACTATCTATCCAAGTAAGAGTTGAAAATGAACCCATGTATAATATTCAAATCCATTCCCATGCTTACTGCAACCAGAAACCGGCTAGCTCTATCCAGAGGCAACTGCTGCTATGTCACCAGAACTCCTTAATGTATAAATGAGAGCAATAAGGAACCAGGTGTATGTGGTTGGAAAATTCTATATTAGCTTTTGAGTTCTTAATTTTGCTATGGCCTGCATATGGTTTACCCATAGGCAGACCTATGTGGGAAAGTAAATTAATCAAGTGTGAGCATATTAATTTGTGAAAAGAAAATTATTTACCTAAAGACTGTATACCTACTCTCACTGGTGGGCACACAGAGTACAGTTTCCAACCCATTCACCATGGCTTTCTTATTGTCCTCTACAGGAAACAAATTGAGTGGGACCATTTTTTCTTGGAGGCAGAAAAAAAAAACAGATGGGTTATTTGTTCTACCAAAGTTACCATTTGGACACTTGCTTGAAATTTTGATATGCCTTCTATGAAATACATAGTAGCAGGTCAGTGTGGAAATATCACGCATATTATTTGAAAAACTGATTAACATCTTTTAAAAAGTAATTTTCTCTTGTGATTTCTGACATTTTTGTATACCTCGTCTTATTTTGATTGAGGTAATGAGTCACTTTTCATTTAGAAAGAGAGAAAATGGACTTGGGAGAGGGCTCCAAGGGTAGGAGACCTTATGGTACAAGCATGAGGATCTCAGTTCAAATCCAAGAAGCTATGTAAAAAAGCTGGATATGGTCAAGAGTATACCTGTCACTTCTGCCCTGTTAGCGTGGAGAGGGCCAAGACAGGGAGATCTCTGAATCTTGCTGGCTGCCAGCCTAGATCAAGGTTCATAAAGAAATGCTGTGGCACTGGAGGAAGATGGATAGGGGTAAAGGAAAATATAGTATTATCTTCCTCCAGCCTTTGTGAGGCTACTCACATAGCTCACATGCCCAGTCACTCAGAGAGAGAGAGAGAGAGAGAGAGAGATTTAAAAATTCATAGATTTAAGGGTTAATTTTCATTCTTTCATTTATCTCTCCTTCCTTTACTTCTATTACACTAAACTTGTGCAATTTTTAAAATGGAGCTATTTTATCTTTGGAAAACTTAATGAAAAACAGAATAGGACCACACCACTTATTCCCACTGTTCATTTGAGGCTTCATATTGGGAGATACCTGGGGCGACCTAACATCTAACATTGATCAGGGTGGTTCAATATGCACTAAAGACCTCTTCATGATGAAGAGTCTGTCTTGGATATTTCTGTCAGCACTCTGCTTCTGGAAATGTAGTTGGGAGTGGGATTAACCAGTGACTGATTCTTCCCAACCCTTAGAGTCACAAATGAAAGTCATATTGGCAGTATAATAGAAAGAAAATCCTTAAACTTGACATACATAATTTGTAAATACTTTTTTATCTTTCCTTACCTTTTATTTTAACTGAACTGACTAAACACACTTACACACTTATGGTTCCCAATTTTTTTTAAATGCACTCATTCCTTTTTAAAAACTCCAAATGCTCACCAACTGACCGTTCCTCTAAAGATGATCCTTGTTGCCTTTCTACCCAATCTTTCAGAATCATTAGGCTATAGGCTCATGGAGGTTGGAGCTGTGATTTCATCTTCGTACATTGAACCTAATACATGTCTGCCACATAGCTGATGCCTAACACATGCTCACAGGGTGACTAGGATGAAAAGTGAAGTAATCGTCCCTTCTCATACTTTGCACACAGCACAGATTTATAGATATTATTATATTTTCAACTCTGCAAACCAAGAGAGCAAAGGATGGTCAGTCCCCTCCCTCCAAGAATATACATTTCATTCCACTTAAGGCTATGTGTCACCTTGTTGAAAATGTTTTTTTATCCCCCAAGCTTGCTGTTTATCTCAACCATACTTCACTTATTCTAAAAACATACTCTTGATTTGGAAGGAAAGAAGGCTATTTGTAATCCATCTTGACCACATGGATGATCATGAAAATGATACAAGCATGATTAGCACCTTCGGTTGTTTGTGGCTTAGAATGGAAGATTTTGCATTACCTCAAATTGATCTTCTTCATTAACATTTGCTAGAGCCTCCTGCTGTACGTACATACTTTTTCTAGCTGTGTCGTATTATGGCTGATATACCAATGTGGGTGTAGATGGTGTTTGTGTGTGTGTTTGTGTGTGTGTGTATGAAACAGAGTGTTAATGGCAGTCACCTCCTGTCAAGTCTGTGAAGAGAACCTAACTATAATCATATGGAAGAGACTGCTTTTTCAATGATCGATGGAAAATCAGTAGCAGTCACATATTAAAGCAGAGACTCTGGCAATGTCATTCTAGAACAAACCAGTGAAGAGAATTATTTTTCTATGTCACATTTTAAAATACAGCTATGTGCACTGAGGTTTTTATTTTTATTGTTGTGTGGATCATATTATGCATGTGGAAGTCACGAAACAGCTTTCAAGAGATGGTTCTGTCCTTCTCTCATATGGGTCCGGAGATCCAATTCAAGATGTCAGGCTGCAATGTCGAGCACTTTACCCACTATGGAGCCATCCTGTTGGCCTTTGAGCCGGAGTTTTTGTTAGTGGGGTTCGTGATAGCAGTTACTTGGATCTTGTTTTGTTTCTAATTCTGAAATGTGAAATGGAAGGCAGCATTTTCTAACCTTAATAAACTTTCTCATTTTTGGAGTTTCTCCTGTTTCATTTACTTTGCCAAAGATGACAACTTAGGGAAAGTTAAATCCATTTTTTTTCTTTTTCTTTTTTTTTCTAATCTTCAACTTTATGGTATTTTTGTTTTTTTTTCTTTTTTTTAAATACTTTATTTTTTTTTCTTCAAGTTACATCTCAGTCACAAACCCCTCCCTATTCCCCCTTCCTATCCCGCCCTTCCACCCTCTTCCCCCCTAGAAGTTTCCCCTTTCAGTCCAACAGATGGTTCCTTCTCTTATAACAGTAAGTATTATACAAAACAATAGATATAAATATGCCACATTTATGAGAGTTAAATGGCCCAGTATACCTTCCCAATGTCCAGTTTATACCTACCATTTTTTTTCTAATGTATGGTGACTTCAAGCCTAGTTTATCTAGCTGAAATTTGTATAATGTGAATTATGTAATGTGCTTTAGAATACTTTCCATTTGCTGTTTTATATATATTTCTGCAGACAGGAGATCAGAGACAGAATGCTATTATTTATATTTACCAATGACAACATTGATGCCATAGGAACTGGCATATACATACACATAAGCAAAATGCCAAAGCATCTGAACTAAATAAAAATGCCTTCAATTATGGGAATGTGAATTTGTTTAAAAATACATGAAAAAAAGTTTTTCCCAATAGTTTAGTAAACTTTAGCACAGGAAGAGCTCAGTGGAAATACGCACAAATCCACCAATACACTCTGTCAGTGTCTTTTGGATGTATGACATAATTTAATTGCTAAAGTTACTCAGAGGAACTTAAAACTATCCTTTTTTCAGAACATGCCAGGAACCAGCTTTCCTCCTTCCAAAGCCAACAGGGAATACTTTTCATATCACACATTAGTTTTCTCAAAAAGCTCACTGGCATGTGAAAGCAAACCAATCATCTTGGCTTGAATGTTTCTTCAGAACACCTAGAATCCCTAAGGGAGTTATTTCTTCATTTCTTTGCTCCTGGCACCTTTTCCAACAGAAAGCTCATTCGTTTCTGGAAAATACCCATTCAGTGTTCATTTTTCTTCTCCTAGCAAGACATTAAAAACTTTCTCACAATATTTGTCCTAATATAAAGGAGATTTTAATTTTATATGTTGTCTAAGAGAGGATATCAAATACCAAATAGTAGGAAAAAAATAGTAGGAGGGTGAAGAGATCATTATACTAAGGGTCATAACTGGATTTCATCTCTGCTACTAGTGGAATACTGCAAACACTTCTCAGTACAGAACCATCCTGAGAGCTTTTGAGGTGAAATTTTGTAGCAACATAAGCAGTGATCCTGAGAGCAATTTCTTGGTTCTTGTTCATTTGGAAAAGTTAGGTTGACTTCATCCCACTAGAAATGGCGTGCACTTAAGCATATGTGACCATTAAGCTGATCCCTCTTACTCTGCACTGACTCAAACCATATCTTCATCAGTGGGAGTGATCACAGTGTCCTGTTTATTTCCATGTTTAGATTATTGGTTCTGGATGTTGTCTGAGGTCAATCAGATGTAGATACTAACACTTAAAAATATTACAGTAACTTATTGTATGTATGTATATGTATGCACACACACGTGAGTTTTCTTGTGTGAGAGTGTGTGAGTGTGTGTGTGTGTGTGTGTGTGTGTGTGTATACACATAAGCATATTTGCTTCAGAATGTTTGTGGATGGCAAAAAAAAACAACTTATAAGACTCTGTTCTCTCAAACTCAAGTCCTTAGGTGGTGACATTTTTGAGGCTCACATTGTTTATCCTGTGAATTCCAGATGCACACTATGGTGTTATTCTTCGCTTTCTTCATCATATTTAAAGGTCCTGAAAGTCATACTTCAACTATGTGCTATGGAACACTGTTTCCAGGGTGCTGTCATTTCAGTGGGTTTGATTTGTGTCGTGGTTGTGAGGAGAATGGAAAGCTGAGCCTGAGAATTCTTTACTGTCAAGAATATAAATAAATCAACAGCATACACTTTATAGATAGACTTGCCTTGCATATTTTGGGTGTTTAAAGTTTGAAGTCATAAAAGTGTTAATTTTTGATACTTTTATCTTTTCAAACTAATTTATAGCATGTATAAGTGAGTTTCTTGTCCCTTTTTAAAAGTTCTGTTATTTGCTTGTTTATTTGTTTGGCTGTCTTCTAATAAGAGGGAAAGAGAGGTCTTGGAGGTGGGTGGGTGGGAAGGTACAGAAAATCTGGGAGGAGTGAGGAGAGAGGAAACTGTGATCAGAACATATCACATGAAAAAAATTATTTTAAATAAAAATATATAAGACATAGTTTAGCTTACTTATTGTAGGAATACAATTATTTCACAATCAATTGTATGTATCTGTCATTGTTTTTCTCTTCATTTCATAAAAATATAAGCTGACTGGCTAAGTAGAAGGTTCAATTAATAAAATGCTTGCAGTGCAATATGAGGCCGTGAGTTTAATTCCCAGCACTCACATACATAGCTGGGTCCTGCAGAATGATCCAGTAACCCTAGTGCTCTGGAGAGACAGGATGCCCAGTGGTGCTTGGTCATCTACTAGTCCAGCACAATTGGTGAGATTCAATTTCAATGGAAGAACATATGTAGAAAAGTCAAGTAGAGAACAGTGGAATATACTCAATGCTGACCGCTGGTTTTTACATGATCCTCACATTAAAAAAAACACACACACACACACACAGAAACACCTATACAGGCATGCACCACACACACACACACACACACACACACACACCTACTCACAAATAAAAATAAGATATATATGTATATATATATATATGTGTATATATATACATACACACATACGCATATGTATATACAATGAAAACTATTGTGAGTTGTTTAATGACCTGCTGAATTATTTCATTTTTCTCTTAAGGTTAACACATCATTGCTTAACATCTCCAACTTTACGGCCTTCTGTTGCATTCCAGCCCAAGATGATAATCTCCTTTTTATGGAATTTGGCTAGTGCTATATTTAACAGGTCTCTGCAAAGTCCCTATTTGGAAAGCATGCCACATTTCAGCTTGATAGTCTCATTGGCTACCACAATATAAAATTAGCTTTCACCCTCTCCTCCCAATCCTAGAGAAAGCTATAGCTGAAATAATTAAAATCCATATGCTTAATGATCTGTGCCTTCTGCAAGGTGGTGCATTACCATTTCTAACGATGTTTAATAGCTCATAACATAACGCTCAATACACTTAATCATCAGTTACTGACATTTTTTGTGGTTTGGCATACTGAACAATCTCCTCCAGAGAGAGAAAGAGAGAGAGAGAGAGAGAGAGAGAGAGAGAGAGAGAGAGAGAGAGA
>CAJQZJ010033615.1:908524-920190 GCA_907164525.1 Lophiomys imhausi | reverse complement strand
AGAGAGAGAGAGAGAGAGAGAGAGAGAGAGAGAGAGAGAGAGAGAGAGAAAATAATAGCTTTGGAACCATGATCAGCCCTTGTTAAAAAGTGCTGGGTTGACCAAATACAGACCAGGCATTAGAGCCTCACAGGCCAGGCTGGGAAAAGTTCATGTACATGAATAGGGAGTTTTTTAGTGAAACTATTAGTTGCTGACACATTGTGCATTTTCGGTTTCACAGCCCTGGAGACTGACTAGAACTTTCCATTGGCACATTTAGTAGAGACTGGGATGTTGGCCCCCAGCAGCCACCAGATATCCTTCAGGTGGCTTTCCATTGCTCATTCTCAGTCTTTGGACTGAAGACAAAATTGGGGAGGTCTGATCAGGACCAGGGCTTCTCTAGTTTAACAGTCTCCTCAGGGACATTGATGTCACCAGATCTCTGAGACTTTCTACCTAACTTCTTTTTTTTTTTTTTATAAGTACTTTATTTTTTTTCTTCAAGTTACATCTCAGTCACAAACCCTTCCCTATTCCCCCTTCCTGTCCCACCCTTCCACCCTCTTCCCCACCAACAGCTTCCCTTTTCAATCCAACAAATGGTTCTTTCTCTTATAACAGTAAATTCTATACAAAACAGCAGAATTAAATATGCCACATTTATGAGAGTTAAATGGCCCAGTATACCTTCCCAATGTCCAGTTCATACATATTTGGCCCCTGACTTTAACCTTCTACCTTCTAACCATCTCCATGAGTTTAAAGTTCTATAACTGACTTAGCTTTCATACTAACTTGCATCACTATTATAACCATCTTCTTAGATCTAGAACGCCCTCTTGATTCCTAAACAACTCAAAATTTAGCTATGAGACTCAAGCTGTCTATTCTTCAACCACCTCAGAGATCTGAGAAGGATAAATATATCTGATTATATAGGATGTGCAGGACCTGAAGCTTTCAATACTAAGAAATGACAAACCAGTGACTACCTGGACAGTTCCCATTTTCTCTCCATACATTCCAGCATCAGTCTTCAGCCTTTTGGTCCTGTTTCTCTGACAGATATTTATTGTAGAGCAGGCATTATGAAGGACTAACCTACCCTGTCTTGGCAGAGCTAGGCTGTCGACTTCCCTGCTACCAAGTTTTGTCCTTTTTGGACAGCAGTCTGTCTGCAGTTGAAGCAAGGAGTTTTTACATGCCAAGAGATAGGCTTGCCACTAATTCAACCATCTCACACTGGAGATTCTTCGATGCTTATCTTCTACTTGGAGTAGAATAGGGGGTGCTTTCAGGAGCTGATATGCCACGATATCAAAAAAAAATCTTAATTTAAGACCACATCTTTGAATGCCGTATTCTGCAGATCTCTTGGGGTTTTTGAAGATGCCCTATCTATCTCTTGTATTTAGATAAGCAAATGTTGCTTGTCTCTTAACAACTTGATTACTGAGTAGCTTAGAGAATATCTGTGATAGACTGTCATAGTAGCTAACAAGGTGACATGCATGCATGACTAGGAGTTTGTTTTTCTTAACTATCCTAAACAGTTTAAGACGGTTGGTATCAAGAGGCCAGAGCTTCACATTTCATTTTTAAGTATCTCTAGGTACGATACCATTAGGAAGCGTTACCTTTAATTTTGTATCAATATACAAAGATCTATTCAAATGTGGCTAAATATACTCTTAATTTTGTATCAATATACAAAGATCAATGCCTATGTGGCCCAATACAATCTTAATATTGCATCCATATACAAGGGTCAATACCATTGTGGCCAACTATAATCTTAATTTTGTATCAATATACAAATATCAATACCGACGTAGTCCAATACAATCTTATTTTTGCACAATAAACAATGGTCAATACCACTTTAATCTACCTAACGTCTTGTATTCTCAGAGAGTCACTTGAGAAAAGGAAACTAACAAAAGATCACAAAGCCTGACCCCTCCCCTTTCTGGAATGACATAGGGATAGCAACCTTTCTTATTTTGCAATTTTGACATAGTCTTGGTGTGGTTTGGCTTAATGGCTGTGTTTGTGTGTGTGTGTGTGTGTGTGTGTGTGTGTGTGTGTGTGTGTGTGTGGTGTGTGTGTGTCTGTCTGTGTGTGTGTGTGCTTGTGTAAAAAACAGAGGAGAATATCAAACACCCTGTATCATTTTCCACCACTTTCCCTTGAGATGCACCCATCACTGAGCCAGGAGCTGGGCATATAGCCAGCAAACCCTAGACTTTCTCCTGTGTTCACCTGCCTCACACACACAGCAGAGGTTACAAATGCAAGGGTGACCACATCCAGCAGTTGACATGGGTTCTCCGCAAATGAATTATGCTGTTACTCACCAAACCATCTCCCCAGCCCCTCTCTGACTTTTTTGTTAAGCCAAGAAGACTTTCCTGTGAAAACTGTGGGTTGTGCCAGGTGACCTTTGCAAGTTTCTCAGTGTTCAGTGCTTCACATGCTCGTGGAGGGAACTCATTTTAATGTAGAATTTGCCTTAGAAAATACTGTCTTTCACCAATGCTGGTCCTCAGAGAGAAATCTGATTGTGAATTGCTGACCTTTTAAAGAATCATGGGCTTGAATCATCAGTACCCAGGGTGAAATGCATATCTTGCTTGCCTCTCATATTCTTTGCCGTTGCAAAAAATGTTTTAGTATTTCTCTCCTTTGGTAGCAATTTTCTATATGGGAAGAACAAAGAAGGAAGGAGATGCTGCTTTTCCTAGCAACTGCCTTTCTCAAATAGTACAGTCTTATGATACACCCTGAACTTATGTACTGACTATAATATAAATAAAAAATAAACAGGGAAATCAAGTTATACCACAACAAATCAAGTTAAATGAAGTTCAATAAATTTGAAACATCACTGAACTTCTCCTCTTACTTCAGTATAACTTTATATAGTTCAGAGGGGACCTCAGCAAGCTTTCCTTTCTTCCCCTCAACTTATTTGCTTATTAATAGATACCTTGTCTTGCTTTGGTTTGCATGCATTAATGATATACTCAGAGTCACCAACGTAACTTTAAGGAAAAAAATTAAAAGCACTTCACTTTGGAGTAATTTAGCAAAGAGCGATCCCGGCTTTAAATCCTTTCTTTCTCTTTCCGTATGTGTTATGTCATTCCCTTTCTGTCTTTTGTTTGAGTCTGCGTCTGTGCCTACCTGCATGCTGTCTAGTGAATCTGGCTGTCTCTGTGTCTGTGTGTCTTTGTCCTCCACAAAGGATTTTTTTCTCACTCTTTTTTGAACAGCACAGAAGTCATCATATGGGCAGGAATGAGAGATTCTTTATAGAAATCTTTAACAAGATTCGCACAGGATGACATTTTTCTGATTGCATGTGCCCCCATCTGAACTGGATAAGAAACAGTACTGGAACCACCATTGTAAACATATGTAGAAACTCAAAGTATGTAACTTTTAACATTCATGGTATTCATTTTATAATGTTATTTTCAATCTATTTGCTGTTTTCACCATTTTTTAAAGCACAGCATGCAAGCACACACACATTAGTCTGGGTTTGAGGCATGGAAGGGTACATAACTGAAGATTGCAGCTATGCATCAGCTGAGTTGTAAAACCTGATTACATGGGAAATCTGAGGAAATTAAGATGAGTTGTTAAGCTGTTCTCTTAAAGGAAGGTTAAAAACTTGTTCTCTTAAAGGAAGGTTAAAAACACCGAGTATGCAGTAAAATAGCAGTCTTCAGTGCCGTCAAGGTGTGTGGTCAACGTTGACTGTGAGGTCCAGCTAAGTTGTAGTCTCTCAGAATGGAGGAGATATTTTCATAATAAGGCATTACCACATTGTCTAATAGGCCTTACATATCAAGAGAGAAGAACACAATGTGTTGTAATCATTCTTCTCTGGCCAATCTTCCCAGCTAGGCGGAGAAGAAGACTCACATGAACACAGACCGAGGCAATCCCAAATCAATCTTTCTGAGACAGGGAGGAAGTGGTGTGTCTGGAAAAAATTTGTAGAAATGAACCTGCCTAACTCCTTCCTCCCTACAGCTTTCATCTCTTCTTCCTTCCTTCCCTCTGTCCCTCCCTCTTCCCTTGTCTTTTTCTACTCTTCCTTCTTTTTCTTCCTCCTTTCTTACTTTCTGTTTTTCTTGATTCAACAGACCAAACAAACATATAGATGGTTCTTCAAATTCTAATCTAGGGCCACTCAGAAATATGTGAACAGATACTTTTAACAGAGTGAGCAGATGTTAAAGGTTATTTCTAAAGCAGGGTTTCTAGAGCTCACTGGTTTTAAATAGTCACTCCGCAATCTACCACACAGTTGACCTTGGGCAAATAAGCTCCTCTTTCTCTACTCAGTTGTTCTGGGAAAATGATGGCATGAGAGTACTTACTGCTCAGAATTTCTCCAGCAGTCTTGCCTTGTCACAGTTAAAGCTTTCTGAATAGAACTTAGGACATCTTGACCTGTTAAAAAGATAACAGTTCTTATAATAGACAAGAGGGAGAACCACTTATAGCCATGCTATAATACTGAGACAAATGTAAAGGATACTAAGATGGAAAGAATCACTAAGTCTATATACACAAGAGCTGGTGGGATCCGCAAAGCAGAAGAAAGCAGGCATCCCCTGGCAGCACCAGCCCCTTCCTCATGGAATTCTCTTGCAAAGATAATCATGAATCTGCCTTACTCAGCAATCCTCAGCTAAATAAATGTCTACTCAGTGTATCCTTTCAAATCATCAACCAATTCAGAGTGCTTCCTTGAAATGAGAACTGACTCCACCCACTCCCAAACAGGCAGGTACCAGGGTTGAGATCCCACTAAGGAAACAGCACAATTTCTGTTTATTTGGTTGTTTTTCTCTCTACTTTGGCCATTTACTTACTTCAGTTACCTTTATAACAAGTGATGATACTTTTTCAGTATGCTTTGAAAATGAGCCATTTGGAGCAGTGTTGGGTCTTGGAGTGCTATAACATTGTCTTAACTCTTATACAAAACAGTCAAAATGGTAGAGCATTCAGACGTTTCTCACTGTCTATTCAATCACTGCTTTAAAATGTTTCAAAAACACATTACATGAATATATGAATAGTCACCAAATTAAGAAAGGAAATGCCTGTCTAATAAAGTATTATTTTAAGTCAGGGTTTGAATTTAAATGGTGCTAAGTTAAAAAAACAAAAACAAAAACAAGAGCTGCTCACTGTGGTACTTAGAGTCCTTGGAGGCATGGCTATGTACATACGGTTGACATAAACATGAGGCACTATGCACGATGAGCATGACTGATGAACCATAGTGCTAATGCACAGATTTGCAGTAAATTTCTATGCTAATATGTAGTTCACGTAGTTGAATTGACCAAGACTTAAGGAAACTGCTAGTGAAATATTGTAACTTTGTAATCTTAGTTTATTCTGCAAAAACTTTATGGTTTGTAGTTGTTGCATTGCTAAATACCACCTATTTTTCAATAGTCTTGGAGTTTGTAGCTTAAGGGGAATATGTGTAAAGTTCTTTCATAACTTATCATGAAAAAAGGTACAAATAGCCAGGTACTGCTCCCTGAGGACTACCTGCATTCCTAGTGCTTAGATAAAGGAGACAAGAGCACAAGGAGCTCAAAAAGTCACTCTGTCATCCACAGCAAATCCTTAGGTTGGCCTGGACTACAGGAAACACTGTTTCAGCAAACAATAGAGAGAGAGAAAGATAAAGAGAGAGAGAGAGAGTGACAGAAAGATTTAAGACGATGGAAAATAGAGATTTACTTCTTTTTTCTCACTTTCATTAGGGGTTCTGTGTTGGTAAAAGAAAAAAATTCATTAAGTGTCAGTATTTTGCATAATTATACAAAGGGTCACAATGCAATCAGTTTAAATACTGGAAAAAATACACATCTAAAGAACTTACAGAGGGCAGTTCATCATCTGTCCCATGGGGATTGGTCTTAAGTTGTCAGAACTATGAATGGCATTTTTGGTGCCTTGTAGTTGTCTGTGGTTCTCTTTCTTCTGTTTACTTAGTAACTAAAATGCTGCCAATATATAGCACCCCATCCGGCATATGACAGTTCTTTGAGATGTCACTCTCCCCTTGGCTTCATGAGCCCTTGTTTGCTGTTTCTAGGTTATTTGCCTTGCTTACTCTGACACTTGCAGTTTTCTTCATTTTTATTCCTTCGGTTTGAATTCAGTAAGTAAGACCTTTGAGTGCTACTGCTAAGAGCATGCAAAGAACTGTGAGTCCAATCCTCAGCATGGCAAGCTGGCAACCGCTTGTGATGTCTATAACATCACCTTGTACTTTCTGAGCCTCCCCTCACAATAGTTCAGTGATCAGGTTTCTAAAAAGCGCTTGTCTTACAAGTATACCCCTCTCCAAAGAATGAGTCATGCTTTGGGACCATTTTGGATAATGATTTGCTTCATACACAATTTTCCTCCTCCTAAGACTCTATTTTCTACCTGGTACTCTTCTGTGTATTATCACCACGATTCATTGTTCCACATGTTAGTGCTTATACCTCGATAATGCTCAGTTGTGTATACAAAGATGAATGCCTCCTGGGTTGTCTGACTACCAAAGCAAGCATCCTTTTTTTTTTTTTCAAGCCAAGTAAGATTCAAAAATATACCCTTACTTAGAACAAAAAGCTTTCACTACCTACATATTTCCTTTTTAAATTATTTGTTTAATATTCATATATGTATATTGTGTATTTTGATCAAATTTACTTACTGTGTCCCAATTCTCCAACCACTTTTTCTTCCAAACTCACTCTCTTTAATTTAATATCATTAACTTAATATTCTCCAAGTACATTTAGAACTGCCTGTATGTGCACAGGTGTGGACCATCCACTAGAATTTGGGGAATGACAGTTATTTTATTGCTTTTGAGCAAGAAGCACAAGAAAATGCTTCCAATCTGTAACCAGTATTTCAACTATTTTTAATTGTATTGAAAAAAAATCAAGCAATGGACTAAAAACTGTATTAGTAACAATAATCATTAGACTATGAATATTAGTTACCTTTCCATTGCTGTGAAAAAAAAATAGCAATCTAAAAGAGAAAAGGTTTATTTTGTCTTAGGGTTCCAAAGAGATGCTGTCAATCTTGACAAGGAAGACATGCTTGCAGATGATGAAGGCCAGAGGCTCAGATGGCCACATAACAACTAGAGTCTATAGAGTGAACAGGAAGTGAGGCCAGGCTGTAAAGCCTGAAGACTACCCTGTGCATCTCACTTCTTCCATGGAGGGTCCATTTTCTGTAAGTTCCATAACCTTCCTTCAGACCACCAGTTGGGAACCAACTGTTCATACACATAAATTCATGGTGGACATATCCCGTTCAAACCATAACATCTTCTCTTATAGGTAAAGGCTTCTGCTGGGAGCCTTGAGCATATCACATTTAATTTTAACCCTGATAACAGTCTATGAGAGAGTTAAGATTATTTTCACCTCCATTTTACAGGTGGGGACAGAAACAGTATGGTCCCATGAGCACTGACCTCATATATTAACTAACAACAGGGTCAGAATCTAGGCTGTTCTGGAGAGAATGGGCATACAAGGACCGTACCTAGAAATAATAAAGGCGATATACAGCAAGCCAATGGCCAACATCAAATTAAATGGAGAAAAACTTGAAGCATTTCCTCTAAACTCGGGGACAAGACAAGGATACCCACTGTCACCACATCTCTTCAATATAGTACTTGAAGTTCTTCCTAGAGCAATAAGACAACTAAAAGAGATCAAGGGGATACAAATTGGAAATAAAGAAGTCAAATTATCCCTATTTGCAGACGATATGATAATATACATAAGAGACTCCAAAAATTCCACCAGAGAACTCTTACAGCTGATAAACACCTTCAGCAAGGTGGCTGCATACAAAATTAATTCAAAAAAATCAGAAGCCCGTCTTCATACCACAAACAAATGGGCTGAGAAAGAAATAAGGGAAACAACCCCCTTCACAATAGCCACAAACAATATAAAATACCTGGGGGTAACTGTAACCAAGCAAGTAAAGGACCTATTCAACAAGAACTTCAAGCCCTTGAAGAAAGAAATGGAGGAGGCCTTTAGAAGATGGAAAGATCTCTCATGCTCATGGATAGGTAGGATGAACATAATAAAAATGGCCATCCTACCAAAAGCAATATATAGATTCAATGCAATTCCTATCAAAATACCAACACAATTCTTTATAGACCTGGAAAGAGCTATTCTCAATTTCATAGGGAACAACAAAAAGTCCAGAATAGCTAAATCAATACTGTACAATAAAAAAACATCTGGAGGTATTACCATCCCAGATTTCAAGCTGTACTACAGAGCAATAGTAGTAAAAACAGCATGGTATTGGTAGAGAAACAGACCAGTAGATCAATGGAATCTAATTGAAGACCCAGAAATGGATCCACACACCTATGGCCACCTAATTTTTGACAAAAAAGCCAAAACCACACAATGGAAGAAGGACAGCATCTTCAACAAATGGTGCTGGTCCAACTGGATGTCCACTTGTAAAAGAATGAAATTAGAACCATACTTATCACCTTGCACAAAAATTAAGTCCAAGTGGATCAAAGACCTTAACATAAGGCCAGTCACACTAAATCTACTAGAAGAAAAAGTGGGGAAAACCCTCGAACTTACTGGCACAGGTGCCAACTTCCTGAACAGAACACCAACAGCTCAGGACCTGAGACCAACAATCAATAAATGGGACCTCATGAAACTGAAGAGCTGTAAGGCAAAAGACACTGTCATTTGAACAAAACGGCAGCCTACAGACTGGGAGAAAATCTTCACCAACCCCACATCTGACAGAGGGCTAATATCCAAAATCTACAAAGAACTAAAGAAGTTAAGTGCCAAGAAACCAAATAATCCAATCAAAAAAAAAAAAAAAAACTAAAGAAGTTAAATGCCAAGAAACCAAATAATCCAATCAAAAAATGGGGGACAGAGCTAAATAGAGAATTCACAAAGGAGGAATCCCTAATGGCCGAGAGACACTTGAAGAAATGCTCAACATCCTTAATCATCAGAGAAATGCAACTCAAGACAATTCTGAGATTCCATCTCACACCTGTCAGAATGACTAAGATCAAAAGCTCACACCTGTCAGAATGACTAAGATCAAAAGCTCAGATGGCAGCACATGCTGGCGAGGGTGTGGAGAAAGGGGAACCCTCCTCCATTGCTGGTGGGAATGCAGGCTTGTGCAACCACTATGGAGGTCAGTATGGCGATATCTTAGAAAACTTGGAATTGCTTTGCCTCAAGACCCAGCCATACTACTTCTGGGTATACACCCAAATGACTCCTCATGGAATCATAAGGAAGTTTCCTCATCTATGTTCATAGCAGCCTTATTTGTAATAGCTAGAAACTGGAAACAACCCAGATGTTCCTCAACTGAAGAATGGATTAAAAAACTGTGGTACATCTACACAATGGAATAGTACTCAGCTATCAGAAATGATGAAATTATGCAATTTGCAGCCAAATGGATGGAACTAGAGAAACTCATCCTGAGTGAGCAAACCCAGACTCAGAAGGATGCACATGGCATCTATTCACTTATAGTAGGATTTTAGCTATATAATACAGGATATCTATACTACAACCAACACACCAAAGGGAACATGGACATAGACATTTTATTTTTTATTTTTGTATGCTTGTATTTTAGTTTTCTCTCCCTGGCAATGAGATACTTTTCACTGGTTGTACTTCCTTGTAGGCCCCCAGTGTATGAGGAGGCTCTTGGCCCTCATATGACTTCTGAACTAGGGTGAGGGACTGTTATATAGGGACACTCCACTCCAGAGGAGTGGGATGGAAGGGTTAGGGGGTATAGAGTGGGAGGTTTGGGCTGGGAAGGGGGAAAAGAAGACAATATGATGGAGATGTAACCTGAAGCAACAAATAAATACATTTATTAAATAAATAAATACCTATTCTCACTTTTTAAATCTATTTTTTTGTTCTAAAATGAGTAAACAGATTATTAGATGCCATTATGTTATTTTCAAACAAAATGTATTTTTCTTGATTTTCCTCCCACCTCAGTCACCTTCTTCCTGATCCCACCTTGCTTCCTAGCCTCCTTTGGGATTTTGTATCAGAGATGTCTTCAGATCTGGGAAATAAAATATTACTTGATTGATTAAAACACAGAAAGACAAAAGTTTTTATGTTCTGTTGCATATTCAGATCTCACCTGTAATTTATGTGCATGCATACACATGTACATAGATATAGGTAGAGGTTTTTCCCCTTTAATCCATGTTAAAATATGTTGAGCTCTTAGATTGATCCTCCTGTCATAAGCTTTTACATGAAAGAACTACATATGACTGCCTTCTTCTAACCCATCACTCACATTGCTTTTTGTTTTAGCAGGTGATAGGGACTTAGAGATCAGTCTTCACATGGCCGCATGGCTCCAGTTAGTTGTAATCAAATCACTGAGATTAAACATTTCCATGCACATGTAACCACAGATCCCTACTTTTCTCTCTCTAGTACCCCTTCCCTCTTCTATACAATCTTCCATTTCCTGGCTAATTATTTCAGTCTTACAGAAAGGCAGTTTCCTGAGAAAATAGCTAATTTTATTGTAATAAACTTGCCTGTCATTTTGTAATATAGATTTCCATTTTGTCCCAGTAATCCTAAACCTACAGGGATATAAGACACATTAGTATTATCGCTGACTCCATGTCAACCTTTCTTCGGAATATTTAACAATGTGAGATGAGATCATTTGGGTCTGTTCAGAATGGGCTTTTAGTTTCTAATTTAAACTGAGTGAAATTACCTGCTATTTATCTCAAAATACCCTCTGAAGTTAGCCTGATATTTACATCTACAAACTTACGTTTTCTCATGTAAGAATGTCCTATTGCTTGCCCTCTCCTCTTCCCTTCCTTCTCTCCCTCCCTCTCTCACTTCCCCCTCACTCCCTCACTTACCCTCCCTCTCTTACCCTTTCTTCCCTCCCCCTGTCCCTCTCTTGTTCCCTCCCTCTCTCCCTCTGGCCTTCCCCTTTCTTCTTTCTCAATCTGCCTCTATTTTCCTTTGATCTGTATTTACTGCTCTCTGTCTTTATCTGTATCTGTTTCTTTTCTTCCTCTTACCTTTCACTTTCTGTCTGTCTCCTCTCTCCTGAGCATCTGTCAGAGAGCACTTACTGCCAGTGATGGTGGCTAAGGCTGGGAGTTGGAGGGCATCTCAGGGTAGTTTCCAGGTTCTTGTGTCTTGCACAAAGACTTGAACAGACTCACAGTTAACACAGAAGCAGGAGCGGTCTATTAAGAGCAGACAGACTTCCAAGGGAGGAGCAAGCCAGTGTAGGGAAATAGTTGAAGATCTTGAAAGCCAGGCTGTACTGAGTTTGGGCATTTATGTGACATTAGTAGTAGCTTTCTTGGATTATTGCTATAGCATAGGCCTTCCCACTCAGACTCCTCTGTTACAGTAAGTTCTCAATACAACCTTATGGGTCATAAGCTCCATTAGTATTCTGTCATTTATTTTTTTATTTGTTTATTTATTTATTTATTTGTTTGTTTGTTTGTCTGTTTGTCCATCCATCCATCCATCCATCCATCCATCCATCCATCCATCCATCCATCCATC
>CAJQZJ010033615.1:887500-907613 GCA_907164525.1 Lophiomys imhausi | reverse complement strand
TGTGTGTGTGTGTGTGTGTGTGTGTGTGTGTGTGTGTGTGTGTGTGTTATGGGAGGAATAAGCATTTGATAATTGCAGGCTCTAACTGAACTTTGTGTTAGACTTCAAAAGATTCTGTGTCTTAACAATTTACCATTGCACCAGCACAAAACTGAAATTTTAAGTTTCTCCGAAGTTCTTGTACATCATGGATTGTTTCCTTTTGTTGTTCTGCATAAAAATATAAGGTAGGAAAATGTACTGTGTTTAGGTGACAAAGCATCTTTCAAGGACTCAGTGATATTATACATTTTCCTACATGCCCACATTTCTCAATAGAAAATCAGACTGCTATAAAGGGTGAATGAATTTTAATACCAATTGAGAGTATTGCAGGCTATTTTGACCTGCCTATAAAATGAGTGGTTTCTTTCACCTTATGTTTTAGCATAAATGACAGAATGCACATACTCAAGCTATCAATTGGTTTTATATAAATAGACTTGGTTTTGCTTAAGAAGAGTATGGTAATCATTTCTATTATAATATTGAATAAACTGCTTCATCACTAATCAAAAATTGGTCCTATCAACTACACTTTTTGAGTTGGTCTTCTGACTCTAGTACGCTCCACTATACAAAGCTCTGTTTGTGCTTCCTGCCAACTCCCCTCCCCTATCCGGTGTTCATCACTGATAGCGTATCAGGTTTGTTATGGTTAATCATCTCTCTTTGTTTCCCACTTCGTGCACCCCTCTAAGCACACATGCACCTGACTCCTGTATCATTATTGGTCGTCGTCAGCTCCAGATTCTCTTCACAAATCCACTGGCTGTATTTCAAACACCTCTGTCACACTTCTTGCCCCTCTATGTTTGGTTCCTTTTTATACCTGGTCCGAGCTTCATCACTGCTCTTTCCCTAACTGCATTTGTCCTGTTACCTGGTTTCTCTTACCTACTATTGCAACCTCCTGTTTACTCTATGTAATATGGCTGACATATTGTCCAAAAATAGAAATCCATTAGAATCACTTTTCTCTCTGCCAGGGATACAACCCAAACCTCTGCATGGTGTGGGGTCGCGCCCCCTCCTCACATAACCTTCCATGCAGCCACAACTCCCAGCACTCAGTCTCCATCCCCAGGCTTCTGAGTCACATACAGTGCTTCTCTTTGTGCCTGAGTGGGAAGGTTCCTGTCTGTTTCACAGCTCATGAGAGAAGACTGCTGTCCCCCATACTACACGTGTACTAAATGAGGGAACCCTAGTTTGCTCCCATCACCGTCATTCTTGCTCATGCATCTGGAACTTCATCACTATATTCTGGTGCATGTTTAGAAGCCTGCTTTATCATGACAGAATGAACTCCTGAGGACAGAATGGGTATTCCTAGCCATCTTTTAAATTCCAAAGCCCATTTTGTAACATGGCAAGTGTGAAAGGTAGTCCACTTTTCTAAATGTTCCCCATATTACAGACAAAGCTTCAAGAGAGGGTTGGAAGTGTGGATCTTGGGTTTCTATGTATTCAGTTTTTGTCTTGTTATCCAAGTTAACAACATATAGTCTCTCTCTTCCCCTCCCTCCCTCCCTCTCTCTCTCTCTCTCTCTCTCTCTCACTTTCTCTCTCTTTCCCATAGCCTAGAATTTGATAAATAAATTAGACAATTAGACTGATCTCAAACTTGCAGCTATCTTCCTACCTCTGCTGCCTAAGAGTAGTCTTTATAAGGTCAGTGTTTTAAGATTCAGTCCACCATGGATGTCCTGGCTACTTTTTATTGTCAACTAAACATAACTTAGAGGCACCTTGGGTGAATGAGCCTGAATTGGAGAGTTGTCTCAGCCCTCTTGTGGGTGGAATGACACTTTCAAGGGGTTGCCTGAGACCATCAGAAAGCACAGATATTTACATTATGACTCGTAACAGTAACAAAATTACAGTTATAAAGTAGCAATGAAAATAATTTTACCATTGTGCGTCACTACAACACAAGGAACTGTATTAAAGGGTGGCAGCATAGGAAGGTTGAGAGGCATTGCTCTATCAGATTGGCTTCTGGGCATATCTGACAGATTGTCTTACTTGATGATTTATGTGCCTTGGCCCAGACACACTGTGAACTGTACCGTTCTCTACTCAGAGAGTTCTAGGTTATATAAGACAGCTAGCTGAGTATGAACCAGAGCACAAACCAATAAGCTGTGTTCCTCCTTCATGGTTTCTGATTTGGTTCCTACACGAGTTCCCTGCCCTGCCCTACCTCCATGATGGACTATGTCCTGGAAGAATACATAAAAGAAATCCCTTCCTTTCCCAAATTTCTGTGACCATGGTGTTTATTATAGCAACAGAAAGCAACTAGAGTAGTGAGACAATTAACTTCAAAACTTGGATGTCAGTCATCTAAACTTGTTGCCTAGGAATTGGCTTTGGCTCTCAGGAAAGGGAAAGGAAGAAAAGTTAACCTTAGAGTAAGTTAACATCAATTGTTAGATCACATGCATTAAATGACTTTCTTATCAGTGTTGAAAGGATGATTTTACACTTTAGTGTGAAATCATACCTTCCTTTGTCCATCAGCTTGGTCCGTGAATTGGTAAGCTAGACTTAAATGGCCTTCTATAATACTGGTATTTCAGAAGTGCCAACTTTGAAGTGAGCTCAACACTGGCTATCCAAAGATCTCTCTGCTCACAAAGCATGCAGCATCCTCAACCACCCCTAACTCTCTGTGCTCTCTTGCAGGTGAGACAATGCGGATTGCCTCCTCTGAGTTTGCTGATGACCCTTGCTCTTCCGTCAAGCGTGGCACCATGGTGCGGGCAGCCCGGGCTCTGCTATCGGCTGTGACACGCCTGTTAATCCTGGCTGACATGGCAGATGTCATGAGACTTTTATCTCATCTGAAAATTGTACGTATGTACATCTCAGGAAGGTCTCTGTGTGGGGGGACAGCTGGGAATGATTAGCCGTGCCCCACTGCTCATAGGTAGCTTGGTTAAACTCCCTTCCTAGTGTACTACTGAATTTTTCCATCAGCTCATTATAGCCCATAGTGTATTTAAAAAACTAAGCTTCATCTGTGTCATCTCCCTTCCTCCAAACATAGATTTTTTTTTTAATTCATGTTTTAATTCATTGCTTCCTGGAGTACATGGCATGAATTCTTAAAATGTAGGAGCTTGGCATATACTAATTTGTTTGTCCATTTGTTAGTATAAGTTAATATACATACGCATACATATGTATACATGTATATGTGTATGTGCGCACACACATATGTATATTTGAACCTGTTGTAATCTGGTAATAAAACAATCCCCAGTTCATGTCTTTTATGGCTACAATCAATCTTCTTGCACCAAGCACCTAAATTGAGTCTCTGGGCTTCTGGAACACCAGCAATTCATGGAGTCCATTACTGATACCTTGTGTGCTGTTCAGAGTTCCCTGTAATTCTTTTGTTTTCTAGAGGGAGTTGACTCTTGTCAGGGTCACAACATTTTATCAGTTCAGAGAGTAAGCCAACTTCCTCGATCTGTGATCACAAGGCCTCCCACAGTTTTACTAGTTGCTAAATAGAATAGCAGTTGAACATTTGCAACAAACATGAAGGAGAAGAATTTCTATTCCCAAAGATTCCCGAGTCCATCACAACTATCACAAACCTGGATTTTTTTTCTCAGTCTTTACATGACAAGGTACTGAGCACAGGGTTTCCCTGGGGACCATATAGCACTTAGCTGGATCTCATCCTTGGGAAACACTGGCTCATTTTGGCCCTACCTAGTGCTTCTGGGGATCCTCTCTTCTTTTCAGGTGAAGAAAACAAGTTGTGAGGAGGCAAAGTGATAGAAGAGAAGAACAGTGAGAGCTCTTCCCCTTCATTTGTGTCAGAATTGTTTTGTTGGAGGAATCACAAAATCTTTTGAGTACTAAGAGTTACCTTTCAACAGTAACAAGTAATCTTGTATAGCATTTACTAGACTAGATCCCAACATAAGACCCAAGATTTTCTATTTAAGCACAATTTCCTCAAAATTTTTGCAACATCTCAAATTATGGTTTTCTCCTTGAACTCTGTGACCCTGATGTTAAACTAGGTGACACATTTCATGTTTTCCAGCAGGTCCTTGAGAAGCCAAGGGACACAACACAGAATGTGCTTTGGGTTTTTGTTGTTGTGTTTCAAAGGGTAGGCTCTCAAATGCTATGGAAGGCTGTTGTAAACTCTATGGGGTGTACAATTCAAGAAAGAACTTTACCTTTTTCAAAAATAATTAGGGGAACAATACAATGTTAAGATAAACAATTTTCCACTGGATTCAAACTAATGTGGTTTAATCCAAGAGTGTGTGTTCAGCTTGCTAGCTTTTTGGTGCCCAGAATAAGTAATGCCTTCCCTTGTGTGGTGATGTCCCTGAAGTTTTCTGGGATATATACGGGCTGGCACTCCTCCAGTCCCCTGTCCGTTATATGCAGCTTTTGTGATAGTAATAATTTGTACTCAACTATGCTAGATTGAAGGTTTTATGATCTTTACTTAACACACTGCTCAGACATCAAAGGCAACTCTTTAAGAAAAGTATTTTCCTGCAGGAAATCTTTTTGACCAGTGAGTCAATTGAGACTGAACCTAAATAAATTGATGATGAATCCCATTTCTTATTGTAGGCAATGCTATTCCCTAATCCTTGGGTCATTATGGTGGGATAAGGTGGATAGTTAGAAAGAGAGACAGGTAGAGAACCTACTGAGTTCATTCATTGTCATTTACAGGCACGTGTTAGGGCTGATCACATAGAATTGGATAACCTATCAGGTTGCTCATCCTTGGAGAAGACCAATTCTCCCCCACAATTCTCAGCCATTATTGCCTGAATATCTTCATTTAAGAGCAGGAATTTTTAAAAATCTCTTCCATGCACTTTGGAGTTGTGATTGTCAATATGCAGGTCTTCTTGAGGCAACCATATTGTTGGGATTTCAAGGGTACCGCTTCCCTTCTAGACATTATCTCAAAGCAGACATCCTCATCTCGCTCTCTGCCTCTCATAGTCTTCCCTCTCTGAATCCTGTCTCCGGTCTTCTGTCTTTTCCTTTATGTTCCTTGAAACTTAGGTGCAGAGGTTGCAGGTGTATCACTTGGTACCCGGCAATGCACAGTAATTTATTCTCTGCATTTTGCCCAGTTGCCAATCCCTGTAATGCTCTCCATCTGTTGAAAACTAAGTTTCTTTGCTGACAATAAGAGACTTATCTGTGGCTATAAGGTTAAATATCTAGGATGCAGTTAGAAATTATAGTAGTCTAAGAAAGTGCCAGTTAGTGGGTTTTCCTCTGGGATTTATTACTGCTCCATTAGTCTGTATTTATGTACTAGGCCTCTGCTTCGGTTGATAAGAGTGCTTGCCTACTGTGTACAAACTCTGGCTTTGCTCCCTAATGCCACATAAACAGAGCATGGGGCGGAACTCAAGGAATGGAAAGCATGAAGATCAGCAGTTCAAGGTCAGCCTCAGATACGTCAAAATCTTGGGGCCAGTCTGGGATACATGAGACTCTATCTCTAAACAAATATAGATACATAAATACCATTAGGTAAATAAATCCAAGTCTGTGACACTGTCTACAACACCAGATCCTGTCTATAATCAGGTCTCTCTCTCTCTCTCTCTCTCTCTCTCTCTCTCTGTCTCTCTCTTTTGTTCTTTTGGCCAGTGTTGTTGACTGATACTTCTGTAACCCCTTGTAATGTTAATTGCGTCCTGTCCTCCACACAGCAGATTGAAGGAAGTTAAAGAAAAGGATTTAGCACAAAATCATGCAAAGGTCAACCCATAAACATTAAGTAGGCCTGTCAGACTGCCAGAAGTAAAATTAAAAATGATTGTGAACTAAATGATGCATTTGTTCTCAGACCACAACAGAGAAAGTGGAATGTTGCCATCTTGTGGCCATACCTGGAATTGCAGCATGTGGAGCTAGCATGAATTGGAGTGGGGGGGTGTGTCCCACCTTGGGTTCAGATCAGTCTTGGTGTCATTGCATGGAACTACCTTTCAAGACAAAGGCCCTGAAAAAGCGACACATGTGGGCAAAAATAACTGTAAATAAACATGATGTTTTTTTTTCTGAGTAAGTTTGCTAGTAAAAAAAAAAAAAACATAGCCTCTTGAAATATTTCATATGTCTATTTATTTTATAAACTTAAGATTAAAAACATGGGAAGGTGTTATCTAATGGCTGCTGAGGGAGAACAAGGCAGCTTTCTTCAGATGCATGCCCTGGTAGATCAACCATGTTCTCGTGCATGGCTTTGGAACCATGCACACACAGGCAGCACTAGTTAGACTAAGTGTTTAAACAAGGAATCTCGAAGATGAGAGAAAGACATGGTGAGGGAGGGAGATCTGGGAGGAGGTAGAGGGAGGAATGAGAAATGGATATGATTAAAATTATTATTAAATATGCATGAGATTCTGAAAGACAAAATAGAAAATATACTTAAAAACAAAAGTGCATGCACAAGATAAACTCTCCAAAATCCCAGCATGAGGAGTCCCAGGGACCTACTGAGAAGATTTTGCAATCCAGTGCTGCCAAGAGAGAGTGGTTTGGTTTTCTTCAGGGATGCGGCCATCCAATAGATTGTCCTACACCCATGCTTATTAAAGGGAGTCTGGATTTTAAAAAAGAGCACATGAAATCATGGGGAAAATAGGGCTGATGGGAACAGGAGAGAGATTGGAGAGGAGGGAAAAGGTTGGCAGACTTGATAAAGTGCATTATCATGAATAGAATTCTCAAACAATAGAAAAAATACATACAAGACACCAGCATTTACATGTGTGTAGAAATAAGTAATTAAATTATTTACCAATATTTATATTTATGGTTAATTTGCAGTAGTGTGTCTCTCTCTTCCTCCCACCTGGCTTCTTCCCAGGATCCTCTCTGTCTGGCCCAGAAGCCTGCAAACCTTTGCCCTTCCTTCCTATCTCTCTGCTCACAGACATTAGCATTTTATTAAACACAGCATTTCTTGGTGTACAGCAAGCAGGCATCTGGGAGCAGGTTAATTAACATTTAGAATACATAACAGATTACTGCATCACATCTGTTAATGCAACAAGTTGAAACTATCAATCTGCATCTTTTTCACTTCTTTCTCCAAATGAACAAGTCTCTTTAACATACAGTAATACAACACAAGTAAAAGAAAAAACAAAGACTACTAAGCTCTTTATTTCTTGCTTTGTTGTTATTGTTGTTAGCAAATAACTGACAAGCAATCACTTAAGGAAGAAAGGGCTTATTTTGGCTCACAGTTTGAGGAGATACAATCCATCGTAGAGGGGAAGGTATGGCTGCAGTGGACTCCATAACAAGTCTGTGCAGCTGTTGATAGGTCTCTTGGCCTCACATATTAGAACAGGAAATATGGGGCTGATAGGATCTGGGAACACCCTATAAAACCTCATGCCCACTCCCTAATTATCACTTCCTCCTATGAGGCTCGACCTCCTAAGGGTTCCACCACCTTCCAAAGCACCATTGTTAGCTGAGAAGCAGATATTCCAGCATGGAAGCCTGTGGGAAGGCGGTTCCCACTGGAGCCACACAGGTGTATTCTCATCAGAGTGAAGAAGTGATTCCACTTTTCTGTTGGCTCAGAACTGAGGGACATTCACAGTCCCCTGCAGTCTTACCTGCTAATGGCTACTCTACCTCAAGTATTACACTTTCCTTTTAGGCCATGTGCCAAATGTGTTGATGTTCATCCTTTCCAGATATGGATTCTTCTCCTGTCCTAGTAACTTACAAGAACAGAGAGGGAATTAGCTCTCATCAGAAACTCCTGTTCATGTTTTCTGTCAATAGTTCACTAACTATATGAAAGGTAGTTGATTTATTTTCCCAAAACAACATATTCTTCTTTATACCTCAATATGTAATTGTTAAAAAGTTGAGTGATTTTTAGAAAATGCCAGGCAAGCCTCTAAAAATTACTGAAGTCATAGAGGCTCTGAGAGTTTGAATATATATATAATTTTGCATCTCATACACAGCAGAATAGCAGTATATGAGGCTACTGAGGAGTTCTTTGGCTTTTAATGCAAGCATTTTAGTTGTCCACACTAAGGCCTCTATTCTCTCATGCAAATGTCTGCACTTTTCTAAAGCGTTCTTTTCCTCAGTCCTGTGTTGTATTAAAGATCCATAGGGCTGCAAAAAAGATGTTGCTGCTGCTGCTGCTCCTGCCCCAGATTCAGGAGGGCAGTTGTAATCAGTGGGTGGCATACTTCTAAAGCTCAGTTAGCACCCACAATAAGAATGGCTGTGCCCAGCAAAGCTAATCACTTGTTCATCAGACACTATTGAGAATACTGTGTGATAATAATCACTTCTGTTGCTGAAGTGGCTGGGGACTCATTTCTTAGCCAGACACCTGGTATGTCATGAAGTCAGTTGACACTGTCAATGTCCTATATTGAAATGTGGCATTTCCAGATTTTAAAGAAAATCCCACATTTTAATCAGTGATTGGGAAGAAGGGCAATAATTTCTCCAAGGCTCTGATTTAGTGTAATCAGACTACATTGTCCAGTCACTTGCATGAGTGATGCTCTTATACATAAACTCATCTAGACACATGTACTCCAGAAAAACAAACACCTTTTCCCTAGTCCCAATCTCATTTCTCTAAAATGAAGTCCTTAGATACTTTTCCCCCATTTTGATGCCTTACATGCAGCAGTATATGTGGTTACTGAGGAGTCCTTAAAAGAATTAAAGTAATGAAGTATAAAGCAGTAAACACTTGGTCAGTTTCTTAAAGAGGTCACAATTTCTTAGTGACTACTGGAAGCCAGATGGAATTCAGTTACCCCATTGTCGGGGAACATTGAAGGTACTGGTAGCGATGACTAATACTGGTTATAACTTGGCAAACCAGCAAAGGAGAACCTCAAGTGAATAACTAACTGGTCCTGTGTCGCGTCCCCCTCGACCAGCAAGGACGACGCAACTCGCAAAAGCTCTTCTCCAGCAGTATATTCAGGTCCCTTGAAAACAGTCTTCTGAATGCCCAGGCAGACCCAACCCACAGGCTAAACACTATATGAACAGCCAATCAGGCTAAATACTAAATGAACAGCCAATCAAGTAAAGCCACGTGGTGCTATCTTAGAGGCCCACATATGCGGAAGCAGGCCAGATCAGCGGTCTTAACCAAATATGGACTTGTTTACCACTGAGAGTGCTCACCATCAGGCTGGTGGAAGGCGGAAACCGACGCCATCTTTAGGGCGCGGCATGTCGCAGCTCTCTACAGTCCTGTAGAAGTAATTAATTAGTTTACTAGTATCTACATTATATTTAATTGGTCGGTGGCTGTTAATTGTAACCTGCCATTAAAATTGAGCACCCAGATACCTGATGGATTTTAACAAGCCTTGGCCTGGATTGTTCAATTTTAGCCCATCTTAGCTAGCTCTTTATTCTATTTCCCAATATGACCCCCTACATACATATGTCCCTTTGGACTGCTATTCTCCACATTATGCCAATGTTCAAAGTCATGTGGAATGTTCTTCTTTAATCTACCCCCACGAGTGTCTCCTTCTTCCTGCTCCTGGCTTCTACTCCTTCTGCTGGAGGCTTCTTCTGGCTACTTCTACTTCTTCTTCTACCCAAGAACCTCTCTGCTTCCTCCAGATCAATAATAGCCATTTTTCTACATGGTCCCATCAGATTGGCCTATGTGTGTGTGTCTGTGGGCATTTTCATGATTGATAAGTAATGTTGGAATGCCTAGCCCACCCAGGGAAATACCAACCCTAGGCAGGGAGACCTGAGCTATATAAGAAACCCAGCTGTGAGCCTGGAAGGGAGCCAGAAAACAGGATCTTCCTCTGTTCTGTGTTTCAATTGAGTCCCTCCATTAGTTTTCCTTAATGATGGACTGTAATCTGCAAGATGAAATTAACCTTTCCACCACAAGTGGGTTTTGGAGAGTATTTTCATCACCACAATAAAAAAAACAGACTAGGACACAGTATACTTAGTGTTATCTATGCTCTTTTTAAGGTAGCCTGGGAAATGTATTATTTCTCATTGCTTTTTAACCCTGAAACTCCATTGCAGATCGTGTTCCTAAATAAAAACACTTGATCAATGTAAATTCACAGAGAAGACCTTGAGGGTTTCTAAGTGATAAACTCTGATAATAATATTTAAACACCAATCCCTGAGCATATTTTAATGCCCTCTCTAGAAAGTTCGATCTTTGCAATCATCCCTGCACACATTACAACTGAGAGGGAAAAGGGACACCTGGCTTAGATGCTCTACCTTTGACTTGTGCTGTGTGAGCGGAATGGATGTCTGTGATACCCCAGATGACAAGGGGCCTTTAACGAGGAGCAAGGCTGCCATTAGATACCTTCATGTCTTCCTGTTGGAAGCTAGTTTCCAATCCAGTACATTTCCTTTCCAACTTACCCCCTACAAATGTCTTTCTGTCAATGAAGGTCCCAATTTTTCCCGAGGAGCCTTAAGAAGCCTGTATGCTCTCTGCAGCTTTCTTTCTACATCCTGGTCCCCTCTCCTGCTGATATCTTTGGGTAAGAGTGATCATTCTTTAACATATGGGCTCAAACCCAAATCAATTTGATTCTGTATCCCTAGCCCTCTCCATGGCTGCAAATTTACACTCTTTGTGAAGAATCCTAGGCAGATATTTGAATAACATCCCCATTCCTTCCACTGTATAAGAATTACCTTTACTCAGCTTGTAGCCCCAGATCCCCAGTGGCCAGTAAATATTTGAGAGTAAGGCCTTTATTTGGCACATAGAAGCCAATTTCTTTTCCCTAGTCATCCAAAAATTTGACTCTTTTCAAAATTAAAAACTTATTTTTAATTAATTTTGAGTTGACAAAAATTCCTAGTCTCTACTCTTCTCTTTCAATTATCCTCCATATTTCTCTGTCTGACTGTTTTCCTGTCTGTCTAATCTGCCTATGTTTCTGTCATCTACCTACACAACTATCCACCCATGGACCATGGTTTGATCAACTTACCCTTCCACCCCTTTTCTCACCGACATTGACAGACAGACCCACAGATCAGACTTTGATCCCATTTCCTCCATTTCTGTGGAACATGGTATACATTTTGAGCAGGGCTTCTCCATGAGACCTTGACTAGGTATGATTTCAGATCCTTCTAGGATTCAAACCAAGTATGACTAAATGTGTCTGTATATCAGACTACATGGTTGGTGGTTTAGTTTGTTTTTTCTTCAAAAAAAAAACACAACAAAAACAAAGAAAAAAAACCCACTTTTCCTTTCTTCATTGGAATCTAAGTTTCATAATTTCTAATTTCATAAGTTCTAAAGGACATCTAGATCCTTCAAAGAAAACCAATAAGAATAATTATGTATAACACAATGAAATAAATATTCTAAATTGGGCTGCCTAAGAACTGGTAAGAATACTGGGGTACAGTATTAGAAAACCATTTCTGCATTTAACACCCTCTGTGATCATTATTCTTTTCTATCCCTGAAACCAGATTGTAATTTCCCATGAAAAGATTTACATCTTATATAAGCAGCAGGGACATCTTAGCTGCCATGAGAGTCCACTCCATGGTGCTGTTGATGGCAAAGTTTAAATGATTATACACCTGTTAAAAAACAGAGGCATTGCTGACTCATTACTGTATAGATTTGAAGCATGAGCTTCTCATTAACCTATGCCAATATGTTAAACAGGTCATTCCGTGCAATAAAATGTAACTTGGACTGAGTGCCTAAGAAAACCCTACACAGCAACCTCCATTCAATAGTATTTCATTATTTTCCTTGGGTGTTATTCGGGCCTGGGCACTGTGGAAAAGAGGTGACTCTGATGAGACTAATTATCATATTACATGTTTATAATTAGGAAAGTGATAATGCAGAATTTCCATAGATAAAAGTGAAATTTTACTTTATTTTTTATTTTTATTTTTTGTGGAGCCCAGATTGTAGCACTGCTGGCACACCTTCATCATTATTGAAAATTGGTTCCCTCCCTGCCAAGTTTTCCTTACTGCATGAGGTTGCCTTCTGGATGAATTGAAAAGTTCTGTCACATCTTGTGGGTTAACAGCCTTGCTGCTATCTGTTATCACTGGTTTATATGATCTTTGTTGTTCCTTAACCAGTGACGCTTGATAAGCACTGTGTCTCAGTCACCTGTGTGAGAGTATCAAGCTTAGACAGAGCTGAGGTTCCATAAATCAGAATGGAGCATGCCTTACTTTTCCTGTCCTTTGTACTCATTCGTATCTCAGGTTATCAAACCACAACTTGTTTATATATACTGTGACATGGCTATAAAATATTCCTACAGACCATCAGCATTCTGTTTTATGTTTCTTCCATTCCTCATCAATCTTTCAGAATTCCTGAGCCTTTCTCAGGAGGCTTCATTTGCCAGGACTTCTGTATCTGGCTGTCTTCACATATTTTTTTATTATATCTTTTCCCCCAACATCTCCCCTTTTTAATACAGTTAAAGGCTCTTTTCATATAGCAGTAAGTACAATACAGAAAAATAAGAACACTTAGAAAATGATTATGAAAACTGTAAGGCATAACATTCATTCCCAATGTCCAGTCCATATGTATTTGTCAACTAATAATAATATTCTATTATCTATCTATCTCAATGAGTTTAAAGTTCTGTACCTAACTCAATTTCCATCCTAACTTGTGTTACCAACTTAAAAACATCTTCTTAGACATAAAACATCCTTTTAATTCCTAACCAATTTAATACTTAACTTTAAGACTATAACTATCTAGTTTTCAACCACCTCAGAGACCTGAGAAGGAAAAATATATATGATTATACAGGAAATGCAGAGCCAACAGCTTCCAAAACTAAAAATATGACAGACAACTGGCTGACTGGACAGTCCCCAATTTCTCTCTATAATATTGGAGTATCTATCTTTAGCCTTTGGCCCAGTATCTCTGACAGACATTAATTGTAATTCGGGAATTATGAAGGACTTGCCTACCCTGTCTTGGCATATCTAGGCTGTTGACTTACCTGCTTCCAAGTTTGTCCTTTTTGTGCAGCATTCTGTCTACATTTGAAGCAAGGGATTTCTCTTGCCCAGTGACAGGCTTACCACTAGTGCAGCCATCTCAAAATGGAGATTCTTCAATGCTCATCATCTACCTGAAGTTGAATGAGGGTGCTATCAGGAGCTGACATGTCTCAATATCAATATCTTAAGTTGAAATTTATTTTTTACTTAGTATACAATTTGTAATGTTTCATTAGGACTCATTCCTATAGTGGATCATTATTGTTTGCTCTCATCCTGCCATTGTCCTGCCAGACCCTCCTCCTGTACATTCATCTCCTATATATCTCATTATCCTTTCTTATTCCCTGTTCTCATGCCCTCTTTGAGTTTTCCTCCTCTCATGATCTCCTTCTACATTTTATATGATATACCTGCATATACATATATATATGTACATATATATGATTATAAATTCAAATATAGATCTTGAATATTAGGGAAAATATAGAGTCTTTATCTTTTTTATGTTTGGATTGTTCCCTAGGTATATAACCATTAGACTGTAAGTCAACATCTGAAGAGATACATACCATGCTTACAGTTTATAAGAGCAGAGATATGGAACCAGTCTGGATGTCATCAGCAGAAAGAAAATGTAGTACATGCACAAAATAGAATTTTATTAATTTGTAAAGAAGAATGAAATCACACTTGCAAGGAAATAGATTGACTGGATATTTTCAGTTCATACAAAATAAGTCAAATTCCCTTCATGTATAAAAACTTTTGACTTTGCAAAAATGACTTTGTTCTGTGGCTTATTCACTTGTATATGTGTTCCTCGTTAGCTGTTTCTATTGATAAGCTTATTTCTACAAAGATGCCAAAAACTAATTACTTTTCAGATTATTCTATTATAGTATCTTTCTCTTAAGCTTTTATGTTTTTAAATATTTACTGATAATTTTGGCATTATATATAAAATATGTACAACATATTGTATCATGCTCACCTTCATTCCCTTCTCTTGTCTCCCTCACAATGAACACTTCTTCCTAACTGTCCCCCTTCTACTGTCATGTTGTCAATTTAATGCATATGTCTGGCTCACTCACTGACTTTCAAGTTGCCTGCATGGACATGGCAAGGGGAAGAATATTTATCTGAGACTGCAATTTATCAGTGCCTATGCAACTGAAGAAGATATCATTCCCTTCTCCAACAGTCATTGATTGTCAGTCAGGGGGGAGACAAGCCTCATGGGTCCTTTCCTTCGTTCATGAGGAATCATTAGCAGGTCCGAACTGTGTGGGAAATCAAGATGCCAGGGGTCATGTCATGTCCAGAATGCAGCATTATGTAACAGCCCTCTTTCCAATCCTCCAGGTCTTCCATTCTTTCTTCTCCATCTCTTGCAATGCTCTGTGGACATTAGGGGTATAATATAGATGTCCTGGTTAGGAACAGGCAACCATTAGTCACCCATTCTCTGCAATTCATTTTAATTGAGTCCATAGGGATTACATGGACACTAGTACCAGTGGTGGCAGTTTCCATATCATATTAAAGTTCAGATTGTTTGATAGATGTGGAGACTTTTAGTGCCTGCACATACTTCCAACACACACACACACACACACACACACACACACACACACACACACACACACAAATAATGGTTGTATGAAATTGATAGTTCATGCCCAGTGGAAGTAAGGAAAACCCCACTGAAGGAGATTGTGGGAATCTGGAGGCACACACATCATTAGGTTGGTATGGCTGCTGTTATTCTGACCTTTCCACTCCTATGCCACTCTAATGAATGCCATCTGCAAGTGTCAAGATAATTTGAATTCTACCTGCTTCCAGATGTGTACTGTCTCCTTTTCACATGGCAATGCTGAAGTGTGTAACCTTGGCTTGAGTCTTTGATTTAGAGGTCTTGACATGAGTGGTTGAAAATTCTGTCTTTCCAGATTTTTCAGCAGCACAGGAGTTTCTGCAACCTGGAAGAACTAGAAGGATTTGTTTTAAAACTCTATACTTTTTTTCTTGTGCATGTGTGTTTGTGTCCTTGGCATTTCTACTTTACATTGGAAGTCTATATTCCTTACCACAGTCATAATTGAATACAGCATTATAGAGAATACTTATATGTGTGCTTTTGGAGTTCAGCCTCTAGTTTTATTTACATAAAATATTCTATAAATTTAAAAAAATTGTGTTTATATGTATTGGTGGGTATGTAATGTGAATTCAAGTGCCTGTGGATGCCAGGTGATGGCAGGTCCCCCAAATCATAGTTGTGAGATGCCCAGGGTGTATGTCGGTATACAAGGGATAAACTCAGGTTCTCTATAAGAGCAGTATGTGTTATTTACTTCCAGTTCATCTGCCAGGGTCCTGTTCTGTAAATCTTGGAAAAATGTTAATTTGAATATAGGTGATTATTAGGTAGGCTGTCAACTGCTGTTTCAATGTGAATTCATATTCATGTTTTCTTAAGTACCATTTATAGCATGTTTAATATTAAATACTATATTCTAATTAATATATTGTGGTTTTTTTTATTTCAGGTCGAGGAAGCCCTGGAAGCTGTTAAAAACGCTACAAATGAACAAGACCTTGCAAACCGCTTTAAAGAGTTTGGAAAAGAGATGGTGAAACTGAACTACGTAGCAGCAAGACGACAACAGGTAGGAAAGCTTGGAAATGTGGCTGAGGCATGGGCAAGTGCAAATAACTATGGCTCTGTTTGCCAGAAATGTGTACCAGTCGCATCTGCTTGTGACTAAATGCTTCAAAAGCCTCACATTGAAAAGCTGTGACCTACTTTGGCCATTGGTGCCTCCACATGGGGCCTCATCTATCCTCTGGTTGCTGCCTATGAATAGATCACAGACCATCACTTTTCACTGATGAGAACAGTTTTTCAGTCCCACCACACTGTCCCTTCTATCCAGTGCATGAGGAGCTCCAGGACAAATGAAAAGAAAAAAAAGCAGACTGGTGTGCAGTGCTGTGCATTCTCTGGATCCCACTGCTTGCTCCCAAACTAAATCTCTCAGTCTGTGTCAAACACAAGATGCATACCCAGAATTCACTACACTCACAGCCAAACTGTTATGAAAGAGAAAAAGGAAGGATGGACAGGATTAGAGGAAGAGAAAGTGGGGGAGGGAAAGAAGAGGAAAGGAAGGATATGGGTGACAAGCAGTCCTGACAATGGAGATGGAAGACATAGAAACCCCCCTTATATCCCCTCAGTTTTAGCTGTTCATGGGGTGCCTTTGGAATTATGTTCCCAAAGAGTATCATTTTATTTTTAAGCAAAATAAAACAAAACCAAAAAGTACCTCTGCATGTAGGAGCACCTGTTAATGTGGCCTTTTCCAGTCTTCTCCACTGCTCCCAGAATTCTTCACATTTGGGGAACACCAGTGTCCTTTCCACATTCTATCCCCCAACAACAGTTGAGTACCCACTCTATGTTTGGATGAGGTAACGCTGCAATTACAAATATCCCGTATGCAGCAGGCACCTAAATAGGATTTTAGTTTGTGGAATTATCTTTAATTTTACTTGCATAAGTCTTTGTTGTTTGCTGTTTGTCCAGTGCTAGTCTATTGGGTAATTGATCTTAAATGTGGGAGTGGCTACATGCCTTTCTCTCGGTGAAACAACTGAATACAGGGTTTGGATATCAGAGGACCAAGGTGGAGTCATGGGAGAGAGAAGTTAGATAGAAATGTACTGACCATAGTATCTGGTCTTGTTATAGAGTGTTTGAATCTTCTTGCAAGAATGTTGTTCAAAGTCCAGTATCAATGTCCATTTTAGCATTATTCTACATATTTTGCTGAAAAAGAAGCAGACAGTGGGAGGATGTAAGCAGACTTTATAGGAAGTAGCAGTGGTCTCCATTAGTGAAAAGCTTCAAAGGTGGATGAAACCTATAGGGATAAAATATATTTTGAAGAGCTGTTTCTGTTTCTGAGGTGAGAAGTACATGATTGACAGCAATGAGTTTCCTTCACAGCTCTGGTGTAAGCAAATAAGTAGAAGGCAGTGATTTGATTGACATGAGGAAGACTGAAAAGGGCCTAATTAGGGTTGAATCAATATGTGATATTTACAAGAACAGATTTGGGATGCTTAAGACGTCTACCTTGAGGTATCAGGTAAAAGGGATGTGTCAAGCTGGAGAATGAAACAGAGCCTCTTAGTGAGGAGCTGGCCTCAGAGCTGATGATATGATATTCCTAAGAGAAATATAAGAAATAAAAAATACAGCTCAGGTTTAGCTCCAAATACCTTTTTTTCTTTTTCTTTTTCTTTTCTTTCTTTCTTTCTTTTTTTTTTCAAGACAGAGTTAATCTAAAAATACCTTATTCTTAATTGCCTGCTACTTTGGATTTCTTCTGTAACATCTAGCAAAAATAAGTAAAGGCCACATAAAAAGGCTACATAGCTGACTTTTCAGCCTTTCCTTCCTCAGTTTAAATAGTCACTATCTGTGCCACATTATGTGGTTTCGTCTTTTCCTGTTGGTCTTGATCAAACTCAGGCCTCACACATTCTAGGTAAGTTCTTAATCAGCATTTAGTGCACAGTTAGTACTTTTAAGAAACAACTTAAAAGACTGAGAGATGGCTCAGAGGCTAGGATCATTAACTACTCCTCCAGAGGTCCTGAGTTCAACTCTCATCAACCACATGGTGGCTCATAATCATGTGTAATGGGTTCTGAATCACTCTTCTGCCATTCAGTTCTACATTCAGATAGAGCATTCATATACATAAAATACATGAATAAATAAGTAAATAACCTAAAAAAAGAAACAACTTACTTGCTGCAGACTGAATATACGAAATAACTCTTGCAATAGTTAATCAGTGCTTTCTAATTCAACATTTGTTAACTTTAAGTTTTATGAATGAAGAACAGTGTCTCAATTGTCTTTGTGAAAAAACAATTTCACCTTGATTTTTCAATATATGTTATTATTCATATATATGCATAATTATGAATAATATTTGTATGTAAATATACAAATATACATTTGTGTATATATTTGATTAAATGCATATATATATATGTATGCACACACACATACACATACACTCAGGAATGGACTTAAAGGACCAGATATTGGTGAGTTAGTAAGGCCCTAAGTAGCTATGAAATTCTGCTAATGCTACGGCTCACACCATTGTAAAAAGGCTCAGATCATTTCCGACCACAGAGAGTGCATTACAGTATTCGTTACCTATTTTTTTTTCACCCAGGAGGCTCAAATAATCCCTTTTAGAGATCATGTTTGCTGACACACATTTAACCATGCATGATTTAGTTTGTTATTATTTATTGTCAACTAATACTGACTACGTTAGATGTCACAGATGATGTTCTTTCCTCAGAATAATTTTAACCCATAAAGAAGAAAAAGGCATGTTATTTACTCAAGGCCATCTATGTGTTACCTACAAAATGAGAAAATACAAAGAGACACTAAGCACATCAAATATCACTTACTTATGCTTAACAATTGAGAGACTATTTATACATGGCTCTCAGTGAACAGCAACTCCTTCAGCATTTCTAGGAATGATGAGGATAACTGCAGGTGTGCTCTGAAAAGATAAAACAAAAGCTACTCCTCAGTGGTTTTATATTGAGAAAAACAAATCACTGCTTGTCTATTATTTTCTAGTCTTTAAACTTGATGTTTTGTGGGGCTGGTGAAATGGCCTTGCAGTTAAGAACACTTGCTACTCTTCCAGATGACCTGAGTTCAGTTCCCAATGCTAATGTCAGATGACTCACAACAGCTTGTAACTATAGTAACTGTAGCTAAAAGTTTTAATTCCCCTTTCTGGTCCCCAAAGGCACTAACATACATCACACACACACACACACACACACACACACACACACACACGTGCACACCCCAAATTCAAATAGAAGTAAATCTTTAAAGCTGATGCTTTACTTGCCATTAGAGACAGACAGTTAAGCCAAAAAGAACCTTCTGCAAGTGATCCTGAAGTGGAGCTGATGCATGAAGCAGTAATTAGCTTTGGCTTCCGTTGTTTGTAGCTGTAAGTAAACAGCAGCAAGCAGCGTCCTCCATGACCGATTTCAGGTTTCCTGTCTGCTGGGAGCAAGCCCTGTGATGCCTACAGTCCACTTACCTTGGTGGTGTCCTGGGGTTTGCATTCTTTCAGGAATGAGTGTTTAATGAATGCCTCTTAGCTGGCAGATACTGTGCTGATGATTAAAGAGTCAGCACCAGATCAAGATAGGCAGGGTCCCTGGCTGACATGAGAGAGCCTGTGTAAGAGGGAAGCATCCTTGCAAGGTCGCTATAGTAATGTCTGATGAATACTGATGAATACCAGGTCTTGTGGAGGAAGGCACCTGGGTGGGTTGGTTAAACAGTGTTATAGGTGTCAGAGGAAAGCTGGACTCTGTCATATGACAGTGTAAGGTAGACATCAGCCAAAGACTTTGACATTTCACAAAGAAAGAAAAGTTTTTGTGCAACTATGGCAGCTGCAAATAGCATAAGGAAGAAAGGAGTGTTTCTGAAATTCGCAATGTGTCCACAAGCCTGAGGCTCAAAGTCTCGCTGCAAACACTTGCACGCAAGCCTTATGTATATTCTGTATCTTCCACAGGAACTGAAGGACCCTCACTGTAGGGATGAAATGGCCGCTGCCCGTGGAGCACTGAAGAAGAATGCCACCATGCTGTACACAGCCTCCCAAGCCTTCCTCCGCCACCCAGATGTTGCTGCTACAAGAGCCAACCGAGACTATGTATTCAAACAAGTCCAAGAGGCCATAGCTGGAATCTCCAGTGCTGCTCAGGCTACCTCACCCACAGATGAAGCCAAGGGTCACACAGGCATTGGCGAGCTAGCTGCAGCCCTGAATGAGTTTGATGTAAGCACCTGGCTGATACACATACAGTATGCACTTACCGTGTGTGTGTGTGTGTGTGTGTGTGTGTGTGTGTGTGTGTGTGTGTG
>CAJQZJ010033615.1:861923-887490 GCA_907164525.1 Lophiomys imhausi | reverse complement strand
TGTGTGTGTGTGTGTGTGTGTGTGTGTGTGTGTGTGTGTGTGTGTGTGCATTTATATGATATATATATATATGTTATATATGTGTTATGTGGGTGTTTATATATAGTATATATATATATATAGTATACATTTATATGTACATGAAGGGATGCCATACTAGTATATATTGATTTTCTTAGAATTTTTTGACAGGAAGATAAACTGTATGGTGTGTGCACCTCTTCCTGGAAATCTAAAAATATTGGCAGAGCCTAGTATACAAATCTTTAAAAAATTTGAGAACCATGTTAAAGTGAGCTGGAGCTCTTCCAGGTGGAAAGAACACCTCACCTTCAAGTCATTTTGGATGATAAATTTCATTATAAAGGGGTCAAATGTTGCATGCAGCTGGGATTAGTACTGTGTCTTAGTGGAAAACTGTCCTTGATAGCTTTGGTTTAAGTCAGTGACAAGCAAACCCCATTACCCTAAGCCCCACCTAGGAATCTAATCTTTCTTTGAGTGCCTCTCTCAAGAGTGCAAAGTGCAAATTCCACAAAAGATGACCTCCTGCATCTGCTCCTGCTGATGGAATATCCTAGAGGGGGACATGGTAGGAGGTAGACTTCCTATGCCTGGACCATTGTCTGTCCACGTAAGTACATGAGAGGGTGCAGCCAGCAGCATCCAAGAATGACAACACAGCTCCAAGATCCAGATATGGATAGACTCATCTGAGTAGTCACTTATCCTCGGTCACATGATCTTGCATAAGCTGTAAAAGACAAGACGACATATAAATACCCAGGCTCTGCGTTCATGGGTAATTTGCTCCCCAATGGAAATGGGGTAATAGAACAGGATTCACAGGAGAAAAAGACTGGGTTACTTAGAAGCTGCTGGGAAAGATATAATTTCCTTTCCACTCTTCAAGGAATGGAATGAGCTTTTGATAGGAAATGATTTCTGGCAAGAAGAGAGGATCTAATAGCTGCCCAATTAATTGAGGAATGATTGTAATACTGTATATTCTGGAGGTTATGAGATATTTTCTCTCTTAATTGGACAGTCTCTGTGAATGCTTATATGTATACATTAATACAAATACACATATCTACAAGTACATATATTTGAACTCACAGTATATAGTAACTTTATAAATTTTTTAAGTATTATTTTTAACTATGCATATGTTTGTATGTCTGTGGATATGTGACTGCAGGACCTGCAGAAGGCAGAGGCATTGGATCCCCTAATGTCAGAGTTACAGGTTCTTGTGAGCTACCCAACATTAGTGCTGGGAATCAAACTTGGGTACTCTACAAGTGCAGCATGTGCTTTTTTTTTTTTTTCCTGCTGAGTAGTCTCTCCAGCTCATTATCATATTTTCCACAATAATTACATTTGATTTGAGTAAGAAATTGAATGAATGTCTTACAAACATAGGGACTCAATGTTATCCAATTTTTTGTGCAAAACTTCAGCAAGTAACTCTCAATCTATTGAAAAGAATAGGAGTTCAACATAATGTTTACAAAAATTCCACAAAAATCAATAAAACTTTATTTTGTTACTTATTTTAATTTTCATACATGTGCTAAAAATACATGAAATGCAGATGTAAAGTGACAAAAAAGAATAGATTTTCTCTATAGAAGGGCAGATTTCACGCCGTGGTGTGTAAGGCTGTGAGAATTGACTCTTTCAATACTGTCCAGACAAGAGCATAAGAATGATGATGGATTTTTCAAGCTAATTCAACGTGGGATAAATTTTTTGGACTAAGAAAAATAAAACATCATATTAAGAGGGAAAAGATTAGATTATCCATTCAAACATTAAAGCAAGCTACACTGCTACTTTTAAAAAGGTCTATTTTTGTAATTTGTATATATGAATATTTTGTCTGTGTAAACATTTGCACCAGAAGAGGGTATTAGGTCCCATGAAACTACAGCTATAGATGGCTGTGAACCACGTGCGAATGCTGGGAATTGAACTCAGGACCTCTGGAAAAGCAGCCACTGCTCATACCCTCTAAGCCATCTCGCCAGCCCCTATATTGCTACTTTAACTTAAGTGCATATTACAACAAAAAATGACTCACTTTTCAAATAGTACGAAATCACAAATAATATAAAATGTATAACAAGTAATAAATATATTATTTATTTAAAATAAAATTATTTAATAAAATAAAAATTCAAAATAAATAATAAAAAGTAAAATGCTAAAAAATTCTTAAAATATGGCAGCTATTAAACCCAATTAAGAATGGATGCATTACTTAGCCAAATTTTGATCTCATCCTTTTTAATATGTAATAATTTATTTTGTGATTGAATAGTAACCAGGGAAAAGTAGTGGAAAGATAGTTCTTCAGGGATGATAACACAGAACTCCCTGACGGCTGGCCTGTCAGCTGCTGCCACCTTCTGTCCAGCAGTGGGATAGTTCCAGTCCCCTTTCCCTCTGGTTCCAGACCACTTTCAAACACAGTTCTCACAAAAAAAAAAAATATATATATATATATATGTATATATATATATATATATATATATATATAGCCCTTGAACCATCACTGTAGTATTTCAAAAGGCTTCAAATTTATAAAATCAAATTTGAGGCTTTCTAGGAAGACTCAAATAGTGAAATATGCCCACACCTTGCACTTCTATCGCCTTCTACTTAGCACAATGACGCCTTTTTGTGTAGGGCGCACAAGGCTTTGTGGAATTGGGCACGGGCACAGCTGACAGAGGTATACTGACAAATCTACTGATTTAGCTTCATCAGTTCAATGAGTTACATTTTAACTCATTTCACTGGTCATGATGTTAAGTAAGTATGTGGGTTTTAGTGAAGCAGCTTTGTATCATGCTAATGATGTATACCAACTAGGACTTTATTATTAATGGTTATTTGTTTGTAAGCAATGAAAGTTACTTAACACATTACGCAGTGTTTAACACTTTATTTTCAAAGGCTAACAAAAATTAACATGTGTGACTGTCTGAGCTGCAGACAAGAACAACACCTGCCATTGGTGTAGCTCCCTACTAAAGGAAATCTGATTTCAGAAGAGTCTGGCTAGTACTGATGTTAGTACTAAAATTTTAAAGAAATACACTATAGCTAATCCCTTGTAGATTTTCAATTTTTTATGTCAGCAAACCTATATTCCTTAATATTTGGAATTCTTTCATTAAAAATAATAGGAGCTTCTCTTAAAGGAGCAATTAAAAATAGAATGGAGAGTTGTCTTTATTATTCCTCAGATACTATAACTTGAAATTGATTTAGAATTCATAAGCATCCTACCTAAAACCTACATGCTGCTTCCAAAATGTGTTAGTCAGCCTCCAATAACTGCTACAAAATACTTGGAGTAATCACCATTAAAAAAAAGGAAGGTTTGGGGGAGCAAAATTTCTCAGTGTTTAAGATCACTGGCTTTCTTTCAGAGGTCCAGTGTTAGTTTCCAGCACCCAAGTCAGGGCGCTCACTACAGCCTGTAACTCCAGCTCCAGGGAACCTGATAGTCTTCTGGACTTTGTAGGTACAACACACATAGTATACAGAGTGTTCACACACACATGTACACACATACACACGCACACACATGTACACACACATACACACATACACACACCTACACACGCACACACACATGCACACACCTACACACACACACACACACACACACACACACACACACACACACGTGCATTTAAAGCAAACTAATTGTTTTACAAAAGGAAAGATGGATCATCCTAGCTCACACTTTCAGAGGTTTTATTTGAAGGTTAATTGGATTCCTGTTGGGGGCTATGATGAGGCAGTGAAGTAGAGCTGTAGTACATGATTGGAGAGGATGCTCACCTCAGCATGATAAGTAAGTGAAAAAGAGAGAGAGAAGAGACCCAATATCTCTTCCAGGACAAGCCCACCAGCTGCCATCAGCACCCCAGGCTGAGATCTAATCCTTGAACACAGTCTTTAGAGGGCACCTATTCAAATCATACCACAGATACTTAAAACAAATGTCATTTCATTAAGTGAAAAAGTCCAATGTCATGCTACTGACTTTCCTGGAAATATGCCACACTGAAAAATAACCTACTGGCTACCAAATACAGCAACCGTTTAAAAAGGTAAAACCCCTGCAATACTGAAGTGAGAAGAGCTGTGTGGATAGAAGAGAGTTTTCTACTCCATATTTCTCATGCACTTAAATGGAATTTGAGGGGCATTTTGTATCAGTAATTAGAAATGTCAATTTCAGTTTTTATGGGAGGTTGGATGTAGGTGTGGTTTAAAATCTTATAGTTATGTACTGGGGAGCTGTTTCAGTCAGTAAAGTGCTTATTGTTCACGCACAAGGAGCTGAATTTCGGAGCCAGCATCCACATGAAAAGCCTAGACCAACAACACGCTCCTGTAATCCCGGTGCTGTTGACAGGAGTGGTGGGTAGGCACAGGAAGAGCCCTGGGTCTTGCTGACCACCCAGGCTAGCTGGATCCCTGAGCTCCCTGTGCAGTGAAGACTCTGGCTCAAAAACTCAAAGGCAAAAAGGGTAGAGAATGACTGAGGAAGATAGCCAATGTTGTCCTCTGGCCTGCACACATGGACTCATTTATGAATATACAGGCCGAACCTAATCGTGACTCAGAATAAGGTAAAGCTGGCATTTTTATATGCATCTGCTTCAAACCATAGGATTGGATTTTAATAGGTAATTAGAATTAGGGCTCAATGCTTAGTGATCTATCTTCTGTCACTGTTGAGCCTGCATATGTATATATATATATATATATATAATAAGTGCAGTGATTGACAGAGAAAATAATCAGGGTTCCAAACCCAGTATTGTAACAATTAGAAAGTGTCAAGAAAGAGAGCCTGTAATCATGCAGCCACAAAAGTAAAATGATCATTGATCAATGGGAACATCGTCAGGATTTCTATTGTGGGAACTAGAATCCCATGACACTGCCCACAGTGGAATTATACACAGATTATTTTTAACAAGTGTTGACTTCTTGTGTGTAAGTCAAATTTCAAGATAAGCTTTGATGGCTGGGAAACTTTCAAGAGTGGAGATAGATAACCTTACAAGGTAGTGCAGGATTTTCTTTTATTACATTGATTATACTCCTGCCGATCGCAGGGCAATTGCTCAGTTTTCACATCAGTCAGGTCTAGAGCTAGAGATCTTACCTCAAACAAAAGGGGGGACAGAAAAGAGAAAATTCCAGATCTTTTTGCAACTCTTTTGTGAAGGTAAATGAATATATACTTCTGAAAAGGTCACCACCTTATTTATAGAGGTTAACACTGTGGAAATGGGCATCGATGCTGTTCATGAACATATATTTAAAATCAAAAACATTTTCTTTCTTTAACAATGTATTTTTCTGCATTGGTCTTTAAGTTAGTATGTGAAGTAGGCCCATCTTAAACTCACAATCCCCCAACTTCCCCCTCCCTAGTGCTGTATATGCCATCATCCCACCACAAATGAAATTGTCAAACAGCTAAATAAATTAAAATAAAAGGGGCTGGAGAGATGGATCAGCAGCGGAGAGTGGTTGCTGTTCTTCTCAGCTCTCCTCTAGCATTGTTTGCAATTGCTGCAACTCCAGATTCAGAAAATCTGATGTCTTCTGGCTTCCACAGGCGCCTACACTCATGTCCATAGATACACATAAGTAAAAATTAAAATCAATCACTCATATCTTTAAATATGTACTATTTGAAATGAAACCATGAGTAGCTTTTTGACTTCATGCTTATCTTTTTCCCTATTACTTTGTTTCCCACTTTCGGGTGTTTTTTTCAACATTTATTTATTTATTCAAGTTGCATCTAGTTCACAGCCACCTCCCTCCTCCTGATCCCACCCTCTCACCCTCTTCCCCCTCTCCCTCCTCTCCTTCTCCTTGGGTGAGGGGGCACCCCACATATCAAACCCCCTCCCAGTTCATCAGTCACATGAGAACTAAGAGCTTCCTCTTTCACTGGGACCCGACATGGCAACCCAGCTAGGGTAAGGTGTTGTACTAACTCCATGACAGAGACTGCTCCCCCTGCTTGCTAAGGGATCTGTATGAAAAACAAGTTGCCTATTATGTATATATGTATAGGGTGCCTAGGTCTGGTCTATATATGGTTTTCTTCTTCTTTTTCCTTTGGTTAGTGTTTTAGTCTTTGTAAGTCTCTAGAGGCCTTGCTTGGTTTGTTCTGTTGATCTTCATGTGATGTTCCTTTCCCCTCTGGGTCTCTCTGTTCCTCCTCCCTCTTTTATACATGACTCCCAGAGCTCTACCTAATGTCTGGCTGTGTGTCTCAGCATCTGCTTTGATCCTTTGCTGGATGGAGTTTCTCCTAGGATAGTTATGCTAGGTTCCGGTTCCTTTGGGTCTGTCTGTTGTGGGATAGTTATCCTGTACTATATGGCTAAAATCCAGTTATAAGTGAATACATGCCATGTATATCTTTCAGGGTCTTGGTTAGCTCACTCAGGATGAGCTTTTCTAGTTCCATCCATTTGTTGCAAATTGCATGTTTTCCTTGTTTCTGATAGCTGAATAGCCTTCCATTGTGTAAGTTCACTACAGGTTTTATTGTTTTGTTTTGTTTTTAATCTATTCTTCGGTTGAAGGGCTTTTGGGTTGTTTCCAGTTTCTGGCTATTATGGATAAAGTCACTATGAACATAGTTAAGCCGATGTCCTTGTGGTTTGGTGAAGAATGTTTCGGATATATGCCCAGGAATGGTATGGCTGGATCTTGAGGTAGAATTATTCCCAGTTTTCTGAGATATCATCAGATTGATTTCCAAAGTGGTTGCACAAGTTTTCACTCCCACCAGAAATGGAGGAGTGTTCCCCTTTCTCTACATCCACTTCAACTACCAGACCTGTCAATTTGTTTGATGGATGATCTCTCATTCTGACATGTTCCATTCTTGTTCCCTTGTTCCATGCTGCATGTTCCATGCCTACATTAAAAAAAAATGGATCCAAAATAATGTGTGTTTCCTTTTAAAAATCTGCATTATGTTATCTGTCATCTCTTTTCTTTCTCTTTGAAAGATTTCTCAGTAGGTTCTGGTCTGTCCCCATTCCTCTGACTGCCTACAGCCTCAGCATGGCACCTATACTCCTTCCCCTCCCAGCCTGGGACAGTGGCTCAAATGCTGTCCAACACCATAATATGTACAGGCATGCCTTTCTAGATTTTTAATGTTTCTACTTTGGAATAAGGGGCACTGTGGTACTAACTATGGACCACCTTGTTTTGTTTCATGACTACCCTGCCTTATAAGATGCACATCTGCAGGAGAGAATTGATACAATCTGTTCTCAGTCACACAGATCTGAACTGTTACCAAAACATCCCAAGTCCACATAAGTTTTTCTTCATATAGGTTTAAAAGCTCATTTTTACCCCCTTAAGATTGTCTTTCTCATTTCATTTTTTCAGTATTTTTTAAAAGTTCTTGATGGAACTGTAATTATTTTTATTGCTCTGTTGTTCAATGGGTATGAGTGTGGGGGCTGACTACATCAACATTGACAGACCAAGAGGATTAAAGCAGCTATGCCTGATGAGAATCAGAGGTTTAGGCTGAGTATAATCTTTCTGCTGTCCTCTTGGGTGCACATTGTTGTTGTAGTAGTCACTGATCAAAGGCTATCCCCATTGTGGGCTTCTCTCAGTGGGCATGCATTGTTTTCACACTCCATGCTAAAAAAGAAAAAAAAAAATGTGCTTCAGTACTAGGATTCCATCGCAGAAGCTCATTTAAGGAATTTGCCCTTACAGGACACAGAGAAGAGAATTCTGGATGTCTGTGATTATTCACAACTCCAGATTAAATTTTGGAGAGAATTCTAAATAGAGAATGTGAATTCTCCCTAGATAAGTTAGCTCAAATGCATGACCTCAACAATTTCCGCTAAAAGAATCTGAAGAAGTAGAGAGCTTTTTGAATAGAAAAGTAATCCTCTTTTCCATCATTCCAAAGACCGAGTGGGTGTTGTATGGCCACTCTGGTCCCTCTAGGAGCTGGGAACCAGAGCTCTGGACAGATCAGGGATTCTCAGAATCCCTGAACTCGGGACCTCTCAATCACAGAAATTTTTACAGTAAGCAGCTTTTCCAGTCCCTTCGTGATTACAGTCCTTCATTTTTCATAGCAACTAGGTTGGTTCTTTACTAGGAGGTTTCCCCACTACAGATATCCTTTGAGGCCATTCTGGGGACAACATCTGGGAAACCCCACATTAAGTGTTGAAGATACTTAATTAGTTTCTTTCTAATTAAGTTATATAACAATGAAGATAGAAGAGAACAGAAGGTCCCATCCAAATGCTATAAGAGTATTCATGAGGGAAATGCAAGCTGTAGCTGTTGAAAGCCATTGGCAAAGTAGAATACAAATGCATAAAAATGAAAGCGAATAAGCAAACCTAGGGCCATGCACTACAGGAGGGCAGTTTAAGATTCTTAATGCATGCCTTTGGGAATTCCTAAGCTAGCCAGGGCTCTGGTTTATGGCTTCTTGTGGGACTGGAGAATCCATAGAAATATCTATGCATTCTGTAAATAAATGGAGAAGATGATTAGTTGAACGCTCCAAAAATCCCTAGTTTTTTAGGTTTCTTCAGTAGAGATCTCTGAGGTCATGGATTTGAGTCCCTGACATAACATATCTAGACAACAGTCTGAAGAATTTTCTCTCTGACTGTCAATATTCAACATACACATTGTTCTCTTACCATGCTTGCTTTTCTTCTTTCAGTAGTTTTTAACCACACTCTGTGATATCTGTCCACCAAAGTGAATTGGCATCATAAGAACACATATGTTTCTGAGACCTTAAGTCAAGTGAAGGATTTGAATTCAAGTCTCACTATTTACTCCAAGCTCTACAGATACTGAGGTGTCATATCTTGTGTTTGGATTTTAGTGTAAAGTTTAGCTATAAAATAGCTAAGGTTTTTCACAGACAGTGAACAAGGTACAAAGGAGACATAACACTGAAGGTGTGTAGGGCATAACAGAGAAAATACTCAGTAGTGATAGTTATTACAGAGCATTGATGTCATTGTATGCACTTTATCACATAATGTTCTCTTAAATTGTGTGTGTGTGTGTGTGTGTGTGTGTGTGTGTGTGTGAAGGATGGAAAGGGAAAGCTGGGACAGTGGATGAATTCCTTAAGGAAATGGCTGATGAGCCACATATAACAATTAAGAATAAATTTTGAAAAAAAAAGATTTAGTTCTTATTTTTGTGTGTCTGCCTGCATGCAGACACAGGAGGACACAGAAGGCAGAAGAGTATATTGAATCCCCTGGAGCTGGAATGAAAGGAGTTTTTGAGCTGTGTGATATTGATCCAGGGATCTGAACTCTGGCACTCTGCAAGAACAAGTGCCCTTAACCACTGAGCTGCTGTCTATCCAATCCCATAAAAGATAAGGCTAAGAGGATGGGCAAGAAGGAGATCCAGGCAAGCTCCCTGACTTGGGGAGGGGCTGGCCTTCATTCTTCAAGTGTGAGGAAGGCACTCTCCAAAAGGAAGAACATGGTCAGATTTATTTTTAAAGGGCCCTGTAGCTTGGGGTGGAGACTAAGTTTAAATAAGACAGAACAATGGGATAAGAAGACTGATGAACATAAGAAATTATGAAGGTTACAACTCTACCACTGGAATGCACACTGAAGGAATTAGTGATTCCAAACCTGAAAGGGAACCCACTATGCCTTGGGGTCAGTGCTTTTCCATTTCATACATCAACAGAGTTTTGTGGAGGAAGTTCTAGATAACTAAGGAGGACAAACATTTTATTCTTCCAAATTTAAAATCCTAATATTTCTTTTGTGGGAAATTCAACCATTTTCATGCTGTAATTATTTCCTGTATTAATTTCCTATTATTTGTGGCTATTAATTAACTTACATAGCTATCAGTCTTATCAAATGCTTAAGCATGTGTGATTTGAAAACTGATAAAAACAAATACCTCATCTGAGGTATTGTAATTTAGGTCAAGCTGTTGCATTGAGCTCCCTCATTGTACATGGTGTGCTCAACTTACCCTTACAAGAAATTGTTTTCTTATTTGTTTGAGACAAAGCCTCAAAATATAGCCCCAGGAGGGGCTCCCACTCTTTTGAACTTGACCTATTATGTGCTGAGATTACAGGCATGTCCCACCACATTTGACTCTTACATAACATAACATAACATAACATAACATAAAACAAAACTACAAAAACAGTAGGAAAACCTAGTATGAATAACTCACTACAGGATTCAGCAACTCACTGCTTGCTTGCTTTCTCTTGGTAGAGTGCTTCTCAATCTACCTGCCCCTTCTCACTCACTACATCCTGTATAGTTAACCATGCAATAATGTTCTAGCATTCTTTATCGTGCACTGACATCTGGTGGCCAAACACTACAGTGATTACCTGTATCTTTGTCAACATAGACCAAGTACATACTACGGTCCAAATCCCAGGGATACAAGTATATACTACACCTCACTGGCTGTGAACAGCTTTCAGAATGTGTTTCTTTCGGCTCAGGGAAACATTTTGCACATTAATATTGTGCAGTATAAGTAGTTAATATTTTTTATAAATGTTGAGAACCACAGGAGAGTGGCAAAGATGGGTGTAGAGATGGATATCTCTGAATGGAGAGCCTCACAGGGAAATGTGGAAGAAGCAGAGGATGGGCCTCTCCGGCTGTGTGATGCACAAAACCAGGTTTCTTAGACAATCATCTTCCTGGCTTCTCTCCTCCAGATCCTTTCACAAGGTACAGTCATCCACAACCCAAAACCCATGGGGCGGGATGCGGGATGCAGACCTCTCTCACCTTGCTTTGAAACAGCTTTTCTTTCCTAAGGTTTTATCAACCCAAGAATAAGTGCTGACAGAAGTGCTCATTCTCTATGTGGCAGGGAGGGGTGGGGGTTACACACACACACACACACACACACACACACACACACACACACATACATGTTTGCACATGCATGTTTGAATGTGTGGGTGTACATGCATACCTTTGTGCATACATACATGTGGAGATAAGATGCTAGCCTCCAGTGTTGATCTCAGCCACATTCTCATTTTTTTTTTTTGCTTGTGGCAAAGTCTCTAGCCGGCCTGGAACTTTGCCATGGCGTCTGGGCTCCCTGGGCCCTGAACTTCCTGAGACCTGCCTATGTCCTGTGTTAGCATCCATAGGGTTACAAGCATGGGCTTTCTTTTTGTTACATGTATTATGGCAACGCAAGCACATTTCCTCACACTTAGGAGGCAAGCATTTTCCCAACTGAGCCAATAATTATTTACTCCAAAGCCAATAATTATTTACTTTTTGTCAACATTTTTTTTTCTCAAAGAAAATATTTCAGGGAAATTTAATTTTATCTTGGACATTTTGGTCCTGAAAGAGAGTATTGCATGAATTACTGAGCAAATAGGAGAATGAGATTTGAAATAATATTTTAATAATTAGCATCTAAATCCTGTTTCCCTTCCTTTCAGGCTTTAAATAAAATTATTACACTTCCAGAGAAAAGTGTAAGAATCTATATGTTATATGTGTAGTTAATTTCTATTTTGAGAAGATTGGCCAGATTTTATTTTTGGTCTTAGTATACCCCAAATGCTAATGTAGTTGATGAATATATTAAAGATTGTCCACATGAGACAAATAGTGTAATTATGATTATCACTGACTTATTACTTGTGCTTCAATTCTGGGAACCACATGAGAGCTTTTGTCTAATGAAGTGATTATGGAGAAGCATGTGGTTTATTTAAATAACTCAATAATTCAGACTTAAGTTTCTCATGTGACATCTTTTTATATTCACATCTTTTAAGATTTAATTTGGCTAAGTGGTACAGCACACATTCACATCCAGATGCAACATACTATCATCCTATCTGTATCCACACCTTATTTAGATTTCTTTTCATCCAAACACATTTAGATGCTTCTCATATTTATTTTACAGTAATGAATTAGGGAAACTTTTCTACTGCTTATCAAGTGTCTTCATTTCTCCGAAATTTCTGATTCCCTAGGTAAATATATACATGTACATATATATGTATCTTATATATTCATAATATATAATAAACAATAAATTTATAAAATAATATATAGTGTGAAGATATAAGTATATTCACAAGTAATTGAACAAAAGCTGTAGAAAAACACTTCCACCCCCACATTCACATATAATGGAGAATTTCTCCCTGTGTTGGGAACATAGCTCTCTAATGTAGGCCATTATGGTTACCCGGTCATCCTAGCAAGTACTGGAGAGTGCAGTGCAGAACAAATAAAAATGCTTGTGTTTTAGTCCTATTCTGTATCTTTCCCTCCATGATCCTGTTCCTCCATCCACTATACAATTTCAGTAGTGTGGTGAAAGAATGAAACACAAAGAGATACCACTCATAATATCTATAACCCTCTGAAGATGCCCCAAATGAGCAAGTCATGATGTCGTGTAAGTAAAACACAATGGCTTTTGTACAAATGAAGCTTCTGAGAGGGTCTTATTAGGCCTGGAGAAAGCTCAGACAGTAGAGTGCCCACCTACTGTTCTTGAAGCCCAGGTTCAGTCTTCAGTACTGCAGAAAACTAAACTTGTTGACGATGCAGGTAATCCAGCCCCTGAGAAACAGAGGCAGGAAGACCAGGAGTTTGAACTCTTCATTCCCAAATAGGGAGCTAGGGGCCAGCCTGGGATACATGTAGACCTGTCTCCAAAAATAGGGGGAAAAAAACTCACAAAGATCCCATGGAAAGCCCAACCACATCATCTCTCCTATAGCTGTCCTTAGAATGAGTTCCAGAGATGACACCTTGTTTCCTACATATGGAACTTTCTCTATCTTAGGGGATCAGAAAAATAATTTCTGTGCCTCAGTTTTTGTTTTAATGGCTTGCGATTACCTACAAAGTTAATCAATTCTTCAGACACTGAAGACTATAATGGTGGTCATCTTGTCACAATTCTCTGTTCCTGTTATTTTGTATTCCTCTGGGCACCTGCTTGGAAGTTTTCTAAAGTGCATCAGCTCATGACATGGACAGTCACAGCAGCATATTGTATCCTGAAGGAAGCATTGAGAGGAAGGGGACAACATTTCAGGGGCCAGGTGTGAACAAGTTTGTGACACTATTATCTAAGAATTTCATAGTGCCCAAGTTCCCAGAAGTTTCACCCACCTCCCAATTCTACCTTCCTGGGACCAAACTTGAATCACAGTGGATCTTTGGGGAACACTGTTAAACAGTTTTCAAAACATGCTGTGTAAATGTATAATCCCAGCACTCAGGAGGCTGAGTTGGGAGGAACAATTAGCTTGAGACAAACTCAGGTTACATAATAAAACCCTGCTGGGCCGTGGTAGTACACATCTTTAATTCCAGCACTAGAGAGGCAGAAAAAGGTGCTTCTCTGTGAGTTTGAGGTCAGTAGGTTCAGTTCAACAGAGTTAATTCCAGGGCAGCCTGGGCTATACAGAGAAACTCTGTCTTGAAAAAGCAAAACCAAACAAACTAAACCAAATCAACCAAACAACCAACCAAAGCAAACCACTACCACCATCACCACCACCAACAGCAAATAAATAAACAAATTATTAAATTTAATTACATAAAACCAGAATTTATTAAATTATACCATTCATGTCCTTTATTCCAACATGAATTTAGGAATAGGGCATATATAATTCATATGGTAAATGCCACATTTCTATGTCAAAATAGAAAGTGTACAGTTTACCATTGTTGATTTAACTCATTCCAAGAAATGTTCATACATTGGATGTGAGGGCCCATATTGATTCACAGTTGTTGGCTTGAACTACAGTATGATTCTTAAGACACCTCCCCTGGGTGGAAAAGCTGACCAGATGGGCACAGAAGTGTGGAATTATCTTTATTTGAAAGCAGGAATGTTGGCACTGTCAGGTGCCATGCTTACAAACCACATCACTGTGAATTTTTTGCACCAGTTAATTTGAATGTGTGACACAAAGGTTTCTGAGCCTTTTAATTCCCACTTCTGCAGTATTATACTTTGGACAGTATTGAGACTGAGAAATGTCACTGAACAGATAGACATTTTCCAAAGCTTATTTTTTTTAAACAAAGGTCATCACAGACTTGAAGAAAGTTGACATTTGTAGTGATCTGCAGGAGTGGAGACTCACTTATGAGGAATGATAATGTCCTTGATCTGCCATCATCACCCAGGGTGTGACAGCTTGTGACAGGTGGATGCATGCTGCTATCAGTTCTGATTCTCTTCTGACTACAGATCAGAATCTTCGTTGCAGTGTAGGGCAGCAAAATAATCCAAAAGGGACAAAATGTAAATGCTACTTTATGAAGTCATTGTATCATCTCTGAGATGACCCTGCAGTGAGTAGATAGGGAAAACGATCTATAATCAAAATGCCAGCCCGCACATGTGCACACATATGTATATGTAATACATACATACATATATACATACATACATACATACATACATGACATTTCATACTGTTTTTCATTGAGTTTTGTTTTCCCCTTATTATTTTTCAAACATCTACTAGTAATCATTTTTCTGATTTCATTTCTGTTACTATATACTAGACACATCTATTTCAGTTTATAGTTAAGACAATTCCTCATTCATATGCTGACAGGCCAAGCAGATGTATGTAAGTCTTCAGGAGACATTCCCTTCCAAGGTAATTCTAGGTTGTGTCAATTTGATGGTAAAAATCAATCAGCACAGTCCTTAAGTTTAAAATCAGTATGAATAGAGCTTTCCACTGCAGCATCCCTAGCAAAAGGGCCTGTTCCCTTCACAGATCATTGTGTATGCGTGTGTGTTTGTGTGTGTGTGTGTGTGTGTGTGTGTGTGAGAGAGAGAGAGAGAGAGAGAGAGAGAGATTGGGCTTAACGCATGGCTTTAATTGTTAAAACACTATATGTCTTCAAAACAAAAGTTTTTGCTTATACTTAAATTCCCAATATCTATTATTAAAGTCCACTGTTTGTCATTATCAGCCAGAACTGTGGTATGGCAACTCTAGACAGAAGACTTATTTCTAAGGTATGACTGGCAAATCTTTGTGAGAATTCCATCCAGTCTTCCTTTCAGTTTCCACATGTGGCAGAGATGTACACTTTACTAGGCTGACTAGTTATATTGTTGTGTCTAAGGACACCTTGTCAAATGACTTCTTTTTCATCCTTCCATTCTTTCAGCCCAGTCTCTAATGATAAAGTTGTCTTCCTTAAAATCAGACACACTTCCCTCTCGTTTGTTCTACTTTACAAGACTTTAAACTTCTGTATACAACCCCTGTGATTACAGTAGACTTTTGTCCATCTGATGAACAGAGGGCACTTTGCTCTGCAGAGGAATCTGCATGCAAACTGCCTAGGTTCCTTTCTCATATCCTCCTGGTGATGGATCCCCATCCCTTGCTTATGATTTCATTTTCTCACAGTAGCATGGGGCTAATGTGTCCCCCTAAGATTCTTGTGATAATTAATAATCTATAACAATATTTGATGATGTGATTGACATAAAGAAGTCATGTTAGCAATAGTACTTTTTAAAAATGGGCACCAGGCTTGAAAGATGGCTCAGTGGGCAAGCTAGCCATCAACTCTGAATACTTAAATTTGATCCTGGAATTCAAATGGAGAAAAGAAATAACTGACTTCCATAATCATCCTCTGACATCTAAACCCCTCACACACTTGAAAGTACTTCAGACTCTAGCTCTAGAAGATCTGACACATTCTTCTAGCCTCCACAGGCTCTGTTCTCACATCCAGAAATGTCCCCTATAAACACATGCATATACAATTAAAAATTAGAAATGAATCTTTAAATATATCAGTTCTGCATAATTTTATGAGAATAACAATTGTATTATATGAATATTCATACTTCAGCAACCACTGTTTAAACTCTATATAAGGAAGACATAAAAGTCAGTTTCTCTGTGCAGAGATTAGCTGGAGTGTAAGTGCAAGGATCCCTTGCTTTTGTTGTTTTGCACTATTTAATTAAGCATTGTGCAACCTTATAATAAATAATAGTGAGGAAAGACTAATTTTGTCAATAATTAACTGCTGCCAGGCTTGAGGAGAATTCTCTAGAAATAAAGATCTGTCTCATGGCCAGTCAAGTTCTATAAACTTGGACTCATACAATCAGGTCCTATAATGAAGGCTTTACGTAGGCTGCCCCAGCAGAGTGGGAGTAGAAGGTGTGATGAGGAAGACAGAAGATGAACTGGGTTTGGAGAGATAAAGAAGGAACTTTTGGTGCCACAAAGAAAATTACTAGAGGGATATAGAGAGGAACCTGTTACCCATGTTACCGTATGCTATACACATGGGTAAATAACATGGATTCAGTCCAACAATCTGGTGGGTTCGCACACTCTTGAGATGGCAAATTTCTGAAAAATACTAAATCTTCAGTCTTCCAATCAGCTCTTGAACCATGACTTTTCCTAAGAAAGTTATCATGAATTGAAAAACAGCGAAAGCACAGCCTAAGGTTTTTGTGTATTTTAATTTACATTCTTTGAAATTCTTACCATTTGTATTCCACAGTGTATCTTGTGGCAGTAAACTATGACTTCTGATGCCTCACTCTGCCTGGCACAGAGTAGCTTATCAATAAACATCCAAGGAACAAAGAATGAGTAAGGGACAGTACCTTCTGGTCTCACACGAGGCAAAATGGGCCAGTCATTTGAATCAGAAGGTTTTCTCACTGCAGGGAAATTCACGTTCAGAGGGAATAAAAAGAAACTGATAGGATAAAATTATTGACAAAAATTTTAAAAAATGAGTTATGTATGTTTGATGTTGTTAGATGAAAATCAGTGTACCTTTTCTCCTGGATTTTGGAGACCTTCAAGGTTCCAGACTCATCTGTCTGAGCATCAATTATGTGTGTTTCTTTCTCAGATCACTGGCCACTAAGGTATCTCTTTCTTTATATCATTTCTTTGCCCAAGGCTACACCCTCCCTGACTTTCATAAACATCTCTGTTTTATTTGTTCTTGTCCTGCCTGTTAGATCTTTGTGTTTTTTATTTAATGTATTCCGGTCTCCTGTCAATTGAGTATGGGTTTCTCTGAAATTCTGTCCTTTATGGCATTTGGCTCTCACTAAGGGGCCTTTTTTTGTGAGCAACTCCTATAATACACCTGGTTCCTTAGTTCCAGCCTCTTTCCTGAACTCCAGATCTGTGCTAAACTATGTGTGCAAAATTTGAATTTGGATGCTTTCTAAGTTATTTTAACTATATAGAGAATTTCTTTGTGAGTTCCAATATAGCTTTCCTTCACACACATACACACACACACACACAGAGAGAGAGAGAGAGAGAGAGAGAGAGAGAGAGAGAGAGAGAGGAGAGAGGAGAGAGGGAGAGAAAATATGAACTACTTTTGGGAATCTGTCAAGTTCATTTAGAAAACTGAGTCTTACTAGCTTTCTTCCCTAGCCAGTTTTGTCTGCATATTCATCCCCTCACTCAGTCCTCCCAGCTGCCTCTTTCAGACTCCCTCACTGGCTGCCTTACTCTGGACCCAGCCACCCTCTTGCCCTCTGAATGTGGTTCTGCTGGAAAGATAAACTTTAAAGCATAAACTGTGAGATTTTCTCCATGGCACGAAATTATTTCACTAGGGATTGAATACATCTTATCCTACACTCCCAGTTCTGCCCCTGCCCTATATTCTTCCATAATTACTCTTTTATCACGCTTCAGATGTATGATCACTTTCTCAATTCATATGTTTACCCTCAGCCAGAGTTCCCTCTTTTATTACTAAGTTCATTGTTTACAGAAATTGTTTATTTTTGAGCTCTTCCTGTATTACTCATATTCTTCCTTTCATTGCTCCTTTCTTCCTTCCTTCTTCCTTCCTTCCTTCCTTTCATTCTTTCTTTCCTTGTTTGTTTTGTTTTGTTTCTTTGAACCACTTTGGACAATTCCTGAGCAAAAAAACTTAGAGGAAGAGACTTGCTTTACCTTTTGATTTCTGACCCTTTTGGTGGAAAGGGAGATAGAGAATAAAGCCCTTAGCTCACGTACAGAGGATAAGGGAAGCCATCAGGGTTAAAGGTGTCCTTCAAAGACATGAGAGACCCTACCTTACAGATTCTACCACCTTACAACAGTCTCTTGAAATTTTTAGTCCATAAATGGATTAAGCCACACATTATCTCAAAGTCTTCTGTGTCCTTTCTGAAAATACTCTCTTAAATACACTCAAAGGTATGCTTTACTTATTTCTTTTCTTTTTTTTTTAGGTTTATTTCTTCAAGTTACATCTGACCACAGTCCTCTCTCTCCACCCTCCCTATCCCAACCTTCACCCTTCACCCTCTCCCACCTATTCTACTCCTCCAGAGTGGGTTGCCCCTACATATCAGCCACCCTCTGTTCAACAGTCATATGAGGGTTAAGAACTTCCTCCTGCCCTTGAGGCCTATATGGCAACTTCACTAGGGCAAAGTGTCCCACAAATAGGTAACAAGTTCTATGTTCATGCTCCTTTTGGTGTGTTGGTTGTAGGATAGTTATCCTGTACTGCATGGCTAAAATCCAATTATAAGTGAATAGATACCATGTGCATCTTTCTGAGTCTGGGTTAGCTCACTCAGGATGAACTTTTCTAGTTCTATCCATTTGGCTGAAAATTGCATGATTTCCTTGTTTCTGATAGCTGAGTAGTATTCCATTGTGCAAATGTACCACAGTTTTTGTTTGTTTGTTTGTTTGTTTTTTATCCATTCTTTAGTTCAGGGACAACTGGGTTGTTTCCAGTTTCTAGCTATTACAAATAAAGCTGCTATGAACCTAGCTGAGGAGATGTCCTTGTGGTTTGGTGAGGAATCATTTGGATGTATGCCCAGAAGTGGTATGGCTGGGTCTTGAGGTAGGGCTATTCCAACTTTTCTAAAATATCACCAGACTGATTTCCATAGTGGTTGTACGAGTTGCACTCCCACCAGCAATGGAGGAGTGTTCCCCTTTCTCCACCACCTCGACAGCTTGTGCTGTCATTTGAGTATTTGATCTTAGCCATTCTGACAGGTGTGAGATGGAATCTCAGGGGCGTCTTGAGTTGCATTTCGCTGATGATTAAGGATTTGAGCATTTCTTCAAATGTCTCTTGGTCATTAGAGAGTCCTCCTTTGTGATTTCTCGGTTTAGCTCTGTTTCCTTTTTTTTTTTTTTTTAAATTGGATTTTTGGTTTCTTGGCATTTACTTTCTTGAGTTCTTTGTAAATTATGGGTATTAACTCTCTGTCAGATATGGAGTTTGTAAAGATCTTTTCCCAGTTTGTAGGTTGCTATTTTGTTCGAATGACAGTTTCCTTTGCCTTACTGAAGCTTTTCAGTTTTATGAGGTCCCATTTATTGATTGTTGGTCTTAGATCCTGAGCTGTTGGTGTTCTGTTCAGGAAGTTGTCACCTGTGCCGATGATTTTGAGGCTTTTCCCCACTTTCTCTTCTGTTAGACTTAATGTGTCGGACTTTATGTTAAGGTCTTTGATCCACTCAAACTTAAGTTTTGTGAAAGGTGATAAATATGTGTCAATTTGCATTCTTTTGCATGTCAACATCCAGTTAGACCTGCACAATTTGTTGAAGATGCTGGTCTTCTTCCATTCTACGGTTTTGGCTTCTTTGTCAAAAATTAAGTGACCTTAGGTGTGTGGGTTTTTTTTTCTGGGTCTTCAATTCAATTCCACTGATCAACTGATCTGTTTGTATACCAGTACCATGCTGTTTCTCTTACTATTGCTCTGTAGTATAGCTTGAAATCAGGGATGGTGATACCTCCAGGTTTTTGTTTAATTATACAGGTTTGATTTAGCTATTCTGGGTTTTTTATTATTCCATATGAAGTTGAGAATTGTTCTTTCAAGGTCTGTAAAGAATTGTGTTGGTATTTTGATAGGAATTTCATTGAATCTGTATATTGCTTTTGGTAGGATGGCCATTTTTTTTCCTTTTACTAGTAGCTTTTATTTTATGTTTTTATGTTTATTTATTACTTCAAGTTACATGTCCATCACAGTGCCCTCTTTCTACCCACCCCTCCCAGTCTCACCCTCCACCCTCTCCCCTTTCTCCAAACTATCCTACTCCTCCTCAGGAGTAGGGTGTCCCTACATATCACCCCTCCTCCCAGTTCAGCAGTCATATGAGGGCCAAGAGCCTCCTCATATACTAGAGGCCTACAAGGCAGCACCACTAGGGCAAAGTGTCCCACTAACAGGTAACAAAGTCTATGTTCCTGTTCCTTTTGTTGTGTTGGTTGTAGCATAGTTATTGTGTACTACATGGCTAAAATCCAATTATGTGAATAGATGCCATGTGCATCTTCCTGAGTCTGGGTTGACTCACTCAGGATGAGTTTCTCTAGTTCCATCCATTTGGTTGCAAATTGCATGATTTCACTGTTTCTGATAGCTGAGTTATATTCTATTGTGTAAATGTACCACAGTTTTCCTACCTATCCATAAGTATGGAAGATCTTTCTATCTTCTGATGTCCTCTTCAATTTTTTTTCTTCAAGGCCTTGAAGTTCTTGTTGTAGAGGTCTTTCACTTGCTTGGTTAGAGTTACCGCCATGCATTTTATATTGTTTGTGGCTGTTGTGAATGGTTCTTAAATGCATATGTTAACTTGTTGATTTTAATGGCTACTTAGTTTATGCATATGAATTTCTCAGCTGTTTAGACTGTTGTCTTGCAAGCTCCTTCACAGTAATTCACCTTTTTGAGCATTCTGGTATGCTCAGTCAGCATACATTATCATTTTAATCAGTATAACTCTTTGTGGTGTGTGTTTTCTTATGTATCACAAAGAGATGATAGAATTTAAAGTATTGTAAACAGACCTGAACAAAACCTGAAGTTCAAAAATAAATGTGACATTTTCATTAATCAAAACGAATATTTCTAAACCATGTGATATTTCTTGATATATAATTAACACATTACACATTATTATTCGGAAATACAAACTATGTCTTATCCATTTTAATTTGCCTGCTTAAAAAAAAAAACAGAAAAAGATAGATGAGTTTATATTCAAAGTGTATGTATTTCCCCTGTGTCCAGTGAACTAATTTTTCTTTCATATTTGTAGAATATTGATACAATTATTCTCTCATCAGACATGAAATTTGAGTGCAAAAGCAGGTTTGTGGAAATCACCTTGTAATTTATTAGGTTGATAACAGCAATTAAGTCACAATTGCTTCTGAAAAACACAAATTGACTTCCTTTCTAAGTGGATAATTTAAGATTCCGAAGCACAGAGTGGGAGTGTAATGGATTTCTAGGATAAGAAGTTTGTTTTTGTAAGTATTAAACTTAAACTTTCCAAGTGTTGGTAATCCAGTAATGACTGATTCAATTGACCAGTTTCTCTGTGGCATTTCTTCATTTTCCCCTGTTACTGTTCATCTTCTGATTGCTTATGGATGCAATGAAAGAAAGGATTTTAGGTAGAAAAGCTATCAGCATTCCTATGGATTTCCACATGCTTGAAATTATAAAAACTCAGGAGGTGAGGGCTGCTGCTCAACTTATACAGTGCTTGTCTATCATAAAGGAAGTGTTGGATTCCATCTCAGCACAGAACGAATTTGTCATGGTGGCACATGCCTGTAATCCTAGCACTGGGAGATGGAAGCTAGACAATCAGAAGTACAAGATCAGTTTAAGCTACATGATGATTTTGAGACTAGTCTGGGTGATACATGAGGCTATTAAAACAAACAAATAATTTTTAAAAATTCATTCTTAGCTTGAAGACCATACAGAAACAGACAATAGGCCTTGTCAGGTCATCACCAGCTGACAGTAATTGACTCAAACCTTCGGGAGAGCTTTTCCAGGTTGTCATAAAATATTCTTACTGTGGCACTACTACTACACTGACTCCTGCCTGTTCACTCAGAGCTCTCGCTGTCCATGTGCCCACCCTTGAATAATGCCTATGGGTCTTGTTTATAATGCATGGAATTTTAAAGTAGTTCATTTTCTAGGTGAGTCAGTATCAAAAATTATTAAAATTTAAAATGATCTGTTCCTCTAGATAAATCATGATCAAAGATTTCATAGTGGAGGTTTTATCAGCAGCAGGAGCTGACACTTTCAGGTAGATTCCCCTCCCACTGTGAGAAAAAATGACATCTGTCATCATGGCAGGCTACTTCGCATTTACTCTAAACATGGAGGTCACTGAGCCACATCAGTCACCAGAGCAGAGCACACTGAAATGCACACGTCTAACTGACCATCTGTCCATCTGTATTTGTTTGCACATATTGTGTTTACTTTCAAATCCTAAATCAGCTAATAGCATAAAGTCATGAATTGCTTATGGGAACATTTCAACAAACTGCAGAAGATACTAAATTGAAAGGAAAACATCCTATTTGGTGATATTTCTTACATGGACTCTCTCTTCACTCACACACACACAACAACAACAACAGAAAATCTGTTGTATAAACAAAAACCAGCTGGGTAGTTGGGATGAGAAATTACAAAGATGTCAACAAGTAGAGCTCAGGAAGAAAGAGTAAAAGATGGTTTTCTCTGAGTAAGGTCACCATGAGCTTTAGAGAAGCATCAGGAAGGAAGAGACTAATAGCAAAATAACACATGAACAATACTGGATGTAGTATAATGTAGTCAGAGTCTGTTGGCAAGAACCAAAGTGTCACAGGTACAGGTCCAAGAGATGAGGTTTTAGAGACACAGACTAGAGTCATCTTGCTTCACATCTTGAAGACAACATGAAGTGATTTGGAGTGGGATAGTATTTCCTTCAGCTATTTGTGCTGAGTCTGGCTTTTGGATTATGAGTTCTGGATGGAAAACATTGTCCAATATTTCTTCCTTGATGAGATTTGGTATAGCTCACAGAAAGAATGCGGTACACATGGAGTTGTAGAACTACTGAATTATATCCTAACTTAAATATGTCCAGGTTGTAGATGATAAACTATTATAAGATATTAGGGAGCTATTGAAGTGGAGGTAGGGAGATGGGCAAAGTACTTGTCCTGCAAGCATTAGTATAGGGGTTCAGATGGGCAGAACCCACTGAAAATGGTAAATTCTACGTGGGTTCAGTGACCTGCCTATAATTCCAGCTTTTAAAGAGTAGAACCCTACCTAGTGTGTTGGCTAGTTTTATGTCAACTTGACATAAACACCTAGAAAGGAGGGTGCCTCAATTTAGAAAATGCCTTTATAAGATCAGACTATACACAAACCTGTAGGCATTTTCTAATTATTGGTGGACGACATCCCAGTGAGCCTACCCCATTGTGGGTGGTGCCATCCCTGGGATGAAAGCCCTGGGTTCTATAAGAAAACAGGCCAAGCAAGCCATGAGGAACAAGTCAGTAAGCAACACTTCTCCATGGCTTCTGCATCAGCTCCTCCCTCCAGGTTCTGCCCTGCTTTAGTTCCTGTCCTGAGTTCCTCCCATAATGAACAGTGATGTGGAAACATAAACCAAATAAATCCTTTCCTCTCCAGTTTGCTTTTGGCCATGGTGTTTCATCAAAACAATAGCAACCCTAGGACATCCAGGAATACCCATGAAGCATGTGTCTAATTGAGGGCCCTGCCTCAGTACATAAAATAGGATAACAATTATTTCTGATATCATCCTTGGGCATCTACACACACACACACACACACACACACACACACACACACACACACACATACACATACACACAAATGTATAAATGCATGCATGCATATGTGCTCACATACCTGTAAAACATGAACACAGAGAGATAGAACAAACAGATTTTAAGAATGGCATGTTAGAAAAAGGTAGTTGAACAAGTAAGAAAACTGTTTGGAAACCTTGATTATGACATTAATGTGTAATAGAGAATGACACCAGAAATCCAAAGCATGAGAAGAAACCTATTTGTAGCTATATGACCATTAATATTTATTGTTTACTCTGTGTCATATATTAGTGTAATTTGTTTAGGTGCATTTAATTTTCTTAATAATTCAGGAGTACAGATATGAGAATATTCCTCTTTTCACCTGAGGTGACCAAAGTACTCAATATTTAATCCACTTGCTAAAGTAGGAGGAATTATTACCAGAGTCCTGGCCTCCTTGTATAGTTGTAATAGAATATTCTAGATTGAGCAACTTTTAAACAACAGAAATGTTTCTTCTCAGAATTTTAGTGGCTAAGATGTCTAAGACGAGATGCTGATGAGTTTCCTTATCTGGTGGGAGCTGTCTTCTGCCTACAAGACACACTGTATTACACCCTATAGAGAGGGGAACATTTCATTTCCACACAGCAGTAGGTGGGAAGGGGAAGGAACACAGAGCATATGAAGCCTCCTTTATACTGTTTCACCTGTGAGAGGGACAGAAGACCCCAATCACTTCTTAAATAGGTTGTTTCTTAAAATTGTTATATTAGAATCATCTGAAGTTTGGAATAGACATTGTTAAACCACAACACACCTGACTTGTACCATCTGAAACTGCCTGTATTCTAGCCCTAGATCACACTGATGTCTCTCTTTTGACAAAAAAAAAATGTGAGAGGAAGAATCTCTAGAAGTTAAAAACCTCTTTAAATTGTACTGTGTGTCTTTCTGGAAGCCATTTGTGCTATCTGAGCACTGATTGCTTCATATATAAGTGGAGAATTCCTTGTTGTTTCTAGTTTCTCATGAGCACTCCAAGGCAATGAAGTAGGATTATGGGTTCTTGTTTCTTTTCACAGAAACCAGGGACTTGGATGTTGTTGGGACAAAGAAGAGAAAGTAAGCTCTGCTACATGCTGCCCCGGAAGTGGTGATAGCCCACCCCTGCAGTGTTGACCGGTGGCAGGTGTAAGTGGCAGTAGGTGTCTCACGAGGGTCAGAGTTGGACATAGAAGTCTATGTCTCTCAGAATTAGGTGATTACTAAGGTGTGGGACTGGCTGAGCTCTCAGAGTTCTGAGAAAACTACAGGGATAAAGAGCAAAAATCTTGAGGTCTGTTTGCCTACTGAGGTGGGAGGGAGGGAAGAAGTGGGGAAGAAATGGGAGTTCAAGAAGGGTGAGAGCCCCTCCCCTCCACCAGAGATCGTGTGATGCACAGTGAGATTTATCTTAGGAACTAGGTAGTAAATTGTGCTAAGAACAGAACGACCAGAGTATGAAACTAGGTAAGAAAGTAGTCAATAGTGTGGAGATTTGAAGATGTCCAGTGACCAGTTTTGTTGTGAGAATTTAAGGATTTTGGTTTCTTTAAAAAACACAAAAATATCATAAGAATATGTTTTTTTGCAGCAGTTGACTATGATTTGCTTCATAGCAGAGGCATGGTTTTGTCAGCTGCAGATAGTTTCTGTGATTCTGTGATATTTGGAATTCTGAGGACTTTTCAGAGAACACACACACACACACACACACACACACACACACACACACA
>CAJQZJ010033615.1:828231-848894 GCA_907164525.1 Lophiomys imhausi | reverse complement strand
TGTGTGTGTGTGTGTGTGTGTGTGTGTGTGTGTGTGTGTGTGTGTGTGTCTGTACAATGCAAGGCAATTGCAACTGTAGTATTTTCTTGGAAAGGCACTAGATTATAGTTGTGTTCGTTCGCTCACATGACTGGGTTCAGATAAGTGCCCAGAGTTTGTATTTATGAGTTATCAGTGTTCTCCCTGTGCTAGACTTTTGTCTTTGAGAGGATCAAGTACAAGTTAGAAACAGCTATCAATCAAGTCTGAGCTTGGTATGTGCTGTGTCGTCAGAATGGCCTTTATGGTACTGAGGTACAGGGATGCTGAGAAATCTGTTCACATCTTTGCCTTGCAATGCAACATCCCCAGGCTCCGCTGAGACAGAGCAGCCTCCCAGTACCCAGCGACTCCCATATTAAGTAAACACATGCAGTTTAGCAAATCAGCAATGTAAACTTCAAATGAGAAGCCAGCACTGGCAACGACAATCTTTTTGCTGTCATTTGAAAAGCAAAAGGAAGTACACTGGGAACATCCCAAAAACTAAACTGTCAGATTTGCTTCCTGGGCCAATGAGATGACTCAACAGGCAAAGGGATGTGCAGCCAAGCCTGAAGACCTGAGTTAGAGCTCCAGGATCCAAAGGGTGGAAGGAGACAATGGCTTCTGAACGCTGTGCATTGTAGCATGTATGCGGCCTACCCCAAATAAATAAAGAAATATAATAACAAAAATCACTTTCCTACGAGCTATCAGATGGGTTGATTTTTGGAAGGCCTTCCTATTTCAGTAGAAAAGAAAATGTGAATGTCTACCTAGGCATTTGTAAAATATCTCTATAGGACCCTGGGTGACCAGTACGTGCTGTGATTTGACTACATGAATGCTATGTAAGGTACAGCTAGAGATGTTGGGGGCCAAAGGGTCTCCCACCCTGAGCAAATCTTTTGAATAGCAGACTTAGGAGAAAGGAATGGTCACAGGATCTGGAATTCTACTTGCCCTTGTTTTTAACAGAAGCACAGAAGGCTAACGACATGTCTGCAGACTTGAACTTTATATTAAGGGACACTAGAATTCCCATCAATGAACAATTATTAGCAAAGAAGGTAATGGAAGTTACAAAACTAGTGATGGCTATAGTCTTAATATAAATAAATCAGATAGAAGGCTTGGACTATGATTTAACATAAAGGCAATAGACAATCGAAATATGATGTGTGATTTTCATTTGTTGTTTAGAATATTATCAAATTAGGTGGGTGGCTTTTTGTTTGTTTTAGTGTGTGCGTGCATGCGTGAGCGTGAATGCGCACGTGTGTGTGTGTGTGTGTGTGTGTGTGTGTGTGTGTGTGTGTGATTTAACCTCCGTGGAAACTAATACGGAGCAGCAGACTTTGGTGTATTTTGTGTTTTATTGAACTCCAGTCTCTTGAAATTTGTAGTTGGCCAGAATCTTGTGATACAGAAATGATTTGCTCTTTTTTTGAAATCTTAGCTTCTATTTTAATATAGTTGCAGAATACATAGAAGGCTGTCATTTTCAAGTTTCTAAGCATACAAATCCCATTCACATAAAAAACTGAGACAAAACACTCTCCTTTTGAGTCCTTGTCCAAACTGTATGGTGTTCTGCTGAACTTCATACTAGTGACTTCAGGGTGAAGTTGGATCCAGCCATGTTGTCACCATGGTTCTTATCCAGTGCTTTTATTTCTACTTCTACAAAATCAATATGCTTATTTTGACATAGCATATGTTAATTTAAAGAGATGGGTATACTTTCATGGCTTGTTTTAAGATTCTATGGCAGTAAATGCAGACTCATCCCATCATTCCTAGCCATTTTTTTCCTTCTGGTTCTGTAAACTGTCTGAATAAGTACATTAAATATCACACACATATTTTGGTGTTAATATGTTAATAACATTAAGGTGAAAAACTTGTAAACCCAAATATTTAGAGATTGAAATCTTGGAATGTTAGTTATTTCTGAATTCCAAAAATATCTTGGTGGTGCCTGATGAAGATTCAAGTTCTGGTACCACATTAGAGTTCAAAACAACCCTAAGATCCTGGATTACCAAATGCTATGGAATGTGGGAGGAGATTGCAGAGGACTGCTTGGAACAAACTGATAGACAGAAAGCGGGCTTCTTGGGCATGGCTTGTGCTTCGGCTTCTTGGGTTATGTTGTGCTCAGGATCACTGTTTGCTAGATATTGCCATAACATATGTGATTTGATGAATTTGTGCATGTATGATTTGGAAATGCTGCAGAAATTGTGCACTTTTAAAAGATGCTGATAACAGAAAAGCCTGCCTATCTTCATACATAGACACAAAAGTTGAGATCACGAAGACAGGGGTAGGAAAGGAGGGATTTGGAATGGTCCTAGGAAAGTCCTCAGTTAGCGAGGTCTTGTGTGGTTCTATTCAGCTTCAGAAACACCCACAAGTGAAACTCCTCTGTAATACTGTCTGAAAACTAAATAGACTGTCATTCTAGTACACTTGTGGTTCTAATGCGTAGAGGCTCTTTTTCAAAAAAATTATATGGTCTGAACATCTAAGTTGGGTTGGTTCCAATGTTCCTGTCGTAATATAAATTGTTCCAAGTTATAAGGAATCCATAAACTGTCCAGTGAAAGCTACTTTATATACCTGTGTTTGGGAACAGTAAAGTCTCTTCATTAAAATATTAAAAACAAATTCACACACCTATTAAAGTTGACTTATCTGTGAAAGAAAAAAAATAAACTTCATGATAGGATACAAATGGGACATGGTATTTTTCAGAGAAGAATTTTATAATGGATTGAAACAGACATTCATTCAACAACTGCACAATTGACTCTCTGTGCCAGGCACCACACTAGGAATGCAGGAGTGAACAGAGCCAAGCTCTCTGCTTTCACAGAGCTTGTGTTCCAGAGCCAGATGATGGACACCGCGAGCACGAGTGCTTTGAACAAGAGCTATTTCAGGAAGTGACAAGCCCAAAGTCAAAATAGAAAACCCCAAGAGAGCAGAGGGAGCGCGTGCTATCAAGTATGGAGGATATAGGAACATGAAAGGAGGGCAGATTAAAGACCTGGAGCTGAGGGCACAGAGAGCATATGAACCAAGGGTCTTGCTGATGAGCTGATATCTGGTGTACCGGGTCATATGAGGAAATGAAGCATGGATCTGCACAGGACCTTTGGCATCTTTGCACAGGATTTAACTGCCATGTTAATGAGATGAGAGAACATCTGAGAGTGGAGGCTCAGGCGTCAAGATCAGGCTGTAAGGTGGTAATAATAAGAAAGATGGAAGAAAGGTCGAGAGAACCTGGATTTGGAATAATCCATATTAACATGATCTCCTTAGTTGACAACAATAGAAGTGGAGGAAAGTGTCCACATTCTGACTGCAATTTTAATAAAAACTTTTCATGTAACATTTAGCATAGTTGTTGAGAAGAATATGTCTGCTGTATAAATGTAAGGTAGACATCAGACATCATGAACAACATTTATAGCCATGTCAGAAAACCTCATTTGGTTTAAATTGCACAGAAAATTCTTATTTAACTCCAATGTAGTATCAATTTGTAAATAACTCACTTGGTTGCCATGCCTGCATACTTTGCTAGACAGATTGTATTTGAATGTGTAGTAAGTAGAAAAAATATGTTTCAAAATTCTGTCACCAAAAAATGCGTATTCTTCTCTTTCTTATAAAAGACTGAAAAATAAATTATGCATCCTAAATACTACACTAGAATTCAGAACCATAAGAATACTTTAATCCTTATTCTAGGTACTAAAACAGTAAATGTACAACACTGAGAGGCAGTGAGCTGTTTTCTTCATGAGCAATTCATTGATGAGCCTTGGTGAGGATACGGAATGGGATATTTCTGGACCATGTGTACTATGGTGTTCTGCAACTTGGTTCAAGTCTATATACATACACTCTTTGTATATCTCTAAATACTTTATTGTTTATGTGTATGTGTGTCTGTATGTGTGCATATGCACATGAATACAGGTGCCCACAGAAGCTAGAAGAAAGCTTTGGATTCCCTAATGCTGGGATTACAGGTGGTTGTACATTACCCAGAGTGCTAAGAAGTGAAATGGGATCTGCAAGAGCAGCAAGCCATCTATTAACCAACAAGTCATCTCTCCAGCCCCTCTACATATTTGAAAAATATATATTAATGAACTATTTTTTTTAAAGACTGGGGCTAGGAAGATTACATGGTGGGTAAAGATGGATAGGACGTAAGTTCTATCCCCAGTACCCATGTAAAAGCCAGGTATGCCTACATGTGCCTATTACCCTTCCACAGTGCAGATAGAAAGAGTTGGATCCTGAAGGATCACTACCTTTTAATTTGGCCACACTGGAATAAGACATCCCAAAATCAACCTCTAGTCTCTGCACATGCCTGTCAAGCACAGTAGTGAGTAGTGAGCATGCACACACACACTTGCACACTCATACAATTAGAGAAGTGTCTGCACATTGAAGCAAAAATCCCTTCGAGAAGAGAGCCTTGGCAGTCTCTGCTGTAATAACTGTAAGCAGGGTATTTCTATTTGTAGTTGTAAAAAATAAAATTACATATGAAATAAATGGATCCATGTTTTTTTTTTTCATCTCTTTTGGATCCTCTCTCTGGCCTCTGCCCTTGATTTGAAAACTGCTACTGAAAGTCGATTAATTAAAGAACACAGTAACAAACTGTTGTGTGGTCAAATACATATATCTCAGTGCCTGAGATGTCATTGTCCCTGCCTTAGCTTCACAGTAGAATGTGATATAAGTGGACATATCAGTAGTTGTGAAAACATTTCATGACAAAAAGAAAGTTATATGGAAAAGGGTGTTTTTGTGTTTGTTTGTTTGATTTTGTTTTTAGCATATAACTCCACAAGAGGTACCACCCATCTTGGTAGGAAAGGCATGCCATTTAGAAAGCAAAGAGATCACATTTCTTTCATACACAGGAAACAGAGAGAAAAAAAATGAGTCCAAACTATACAACTTAAAATTCCTTCCCCAGTGATGGACTTCCTCCAGCAAGGTGCCTTCCTCTGAAGATTCCATAACTTCCCCAAAACAATACAAGGGAAAGGTAGTGTTAAAAATACATGAGCCTAGGGGAAATTTTTCATTCAAACTGTCACAGTGGGGTTCCTCACCGAACCCACTTATGAGAGTTTGAAAATGCAGTGAGGTTCATAAAGATCATTTACAGCCTTATCCTGGGGTCCAATCTCAGACAAGTTAAACAAACTCTTCCTTGTTGTTTGATTTATTCCGTTTTACATTTTCATGCAAGTATATATGTCTTATATGTGAGTATTCCCTCCTCCATCCCTTCTTCCCTCTTCTCCCATCATCCCATTTGTCTTCTTGACAGCTCCACGTCTACTTGAATGCCATTTATAAATACATAACCTTACACGTCTGTAGTTTGTAAGGGTGTAGGTTGTAAACCTTCTTTCTCAAAGTTGTATGACATATAAGTGAAGGATTCAGGACCTCAGAAAACAGTGGCCTTTTGATTTTTCTTACTTTGTTTTGTCTTTTGTAGTATAATATGCATATACAATAATTGTTAAGAATAAAAGGAAACAATATTATGCATAATTCATAATATTATTCTCTATATACAATTGCTGTTAAAAAGTTGAGTGTGTGCCTTTATCAATTTATAAGCTTTCAGAAACAGTCTATGTGTACCAATACACACAAATTTGTGTTATATGAGTTGATTTTTTTAAAAATAAGGTTGTCTTCTAAATGGTATTTTGTAATCTATTTTATTTACTCAATATTTTGTTAACATGTTTCCATACCAATAAATATTCTCTAAATATATGCTTCCTGGCTGCATAGTATTTTATTATATGATTATATAATAATTGGAATACAAACAATTCATTTTGTGTATGCTGATGAGTGTAGAGATGGATATTGGAAAAGAAAAATACAGAAGCTTACTTGTCTGGGCAGAACAGTGGGATTTAAAACCAAAGCATGACAAAGTACTAGATTTAGACAGAGTATGAGCACAGACTTTAGGTTTAGAAAGATTTTCGTCCCTGAGAAGTTTTAGGCTATCAAACATTTGCACATAAACAAAGTGTAAATTCCTCTGAGAGCCTAGGATGGCCTTGAACTCAAGGCTATATTCATGTCTCTTCCTTAGATTTAGCATCTAAAGTGAAGGTGGGTGATGTAGTGACAAGCACCTGTCATGGCAGCAACTCAGAAGCCTGAGTCATGAAGATTTTCTTTTCAAGGGCAAATTGTGTAGCAAGGCGAAAGAAATTCCACCCTAGATAAATAAGTAAACACATAAATAATTGTGTAACAATAAAGCATCTCTGTAAAATTTAGTTGTGCATAAAATTCCTGTGCTTTATTGATTTTACTGGGTAAATTTGATTCTGTTTTATCTGAAAAAAAAAATCAGGTTTACATTGTGCTCCATAAAGCTAAAGGAGTCCATTCATCTGATGAGTAAGCCCAATCAATGCCGGAGTGAATATTTTCTACATTCTTTTGAATGCATAGATGGACTTCCAGGAGTGCACGGGGATGAGATTGGTATTAAACAAGAAATAATAAAAAATAAACTGGGCATGGACCAGTGGAATAGTTGTGGTCTTTGCTTAGGTTTCAAACAGGGTATACAGGCAAAGAATAAGATGCAAAGTCTGGAAACCATGCTGGATAAGTCTATCCAGGACCTTAGAAGAGAGCCTTGATTCCCAGGTGGTGATAACATTTGAGCATGACTTAAGAAAATAAAATTTTTACTCCAAAAAGTAAAAAACGAGAAGACATAGTGTCTTATCTGCTAAAGAACAAGATAGAAGTAGCCCCTCCTTCAAGAACGAACACAAGCCACTGATCACTTATTTTCAGGGCCCAAATCTGAATAATTCCAGCAGGCCAAGTTTTAGCCTGAATGTAGTAGAATGTCTTCAAAGAAAATTCTTTGAAGGTACCTTGTAGAAGTCAATACCATGTGTTCAGAGGCTTTTTTTTTTTTTACATTTTATCCTATTTTACTTTTAGAAAGCTTAGGTTCATTTTAATTTTTTTCTTTGACAATTTCATTCATGTATACAATGAAATATGATTACATATATCTCTTATTTCCTCTCCCAAATCCACATGTATCCCACCCATCACCTCTTCCTCCTAATTTAAATCCAATAGTACTGCATATATGTAAATGAGTGCAGGGCCATCCATGGGAGCATAGCTAACTACCAGTGACCACATCCTCAAAAAAGAATGCTACTCACTCTCTCAGCAGCCATCCATTGCCAATAGCAAGGAGCCCACATTAAATCTGTCTCAAAGTTTATTAGCAAAATTGAAGTTACAAAGAACCTAGTTTAGATTCTAGAACCACTAAAACCCAATTCAAGCAAGCTATCATAAATGAAAATTGACCTAAAGGACTGTAGATTAAACCTCCAATGACTGCAATTGCTAGATTATGATTATAATGTATTTTAATCATACAATATCAAATATATAGGGAACATTTGGGAATATCTTCAAGGATCAAAAGATTGCCAAACTTTCAAAGGCAGACACGGAATTCAGAGTTGTGAGTTGTGATGATAAAGAGGATGTGATGTATGTAGGAGGTTTTTACTACCTTAGGCCTGTACCAATGAAGAGGAGAAGCATAGTAATTGAGAGTACCCAGTGCATGCCTTGTAGAAGATTGATGCTCGCAGGATGCTTTTAGGGAGCTGAAACTAGCTATAGGAAGCTTCAGAGTCACTCAGCCAACTATGACTTCTTTAAGGAGCTCTTCCTGCTTACAGGAAGAAAACAATGTCAGCTAAAGCAAAGAGTGGAAATAAAAATAATCCCAATAGCAAAATTACTCAGAGTTCTAGCTAGTTTATTTTCTGAACAAATCAGTCTCTCAGAGAGTCCTTGAAAGCTGGTTTTGAATCATACAAGGTCAATCAATATGATGAGGAAGACTCCAAAACATTATGGGATATTCAGGAGTTGACTTTAGCTTTGTAAATGAACAGGGTATGCTGACAGCCTGTCCTGCCAGACTGGTCATCATAGCTAAGGCAGCTGGAACAGCACAATCTATCAGTTGAGCTTCTCACAAGAGCCTTTGCCTCACCATATTGTCAGAGAGATTAGCATGCTGCATTCATTTTATAAAACGTGGGATCCTGGATAAGCCTTGCCTCCAGCTCTTCAAAGTACACAACAAGCCTGAAACTGGAGTTCTCACTCCCAGTAGGTTTTTCCAGAGATAGGTTTTAAAACTTTCTTTGTTTGGGCCTAACATTGCCTTGGTCTCACAATAAAAATAGTTGTACTTGATTCAATTAGAAAATAATTGCACCCTGAAAAATAAGTCATTGGTGGTAACAACTCTGTGTTCAGGGACACAAACTCTCTCAGTGACTTTATCCTTAGTATCCCTTTGATTGCAATGTTCTTTCTCAAAGTTGGAAGGGATGGCTTCTTTGCTTCTAAAGTTTAGCTTGAATGTATCCCCTTGATTGTTTCAGTATTTAATTTGGTACTTATACCTGCCATGTTGCAATGACATCACCTCTGTGGTTTGTTATTCTATATCCCACTGTTGGAACTTAACTCTCACAGAGAGGAACCAGATATAGCACACAATTCCCAAAGTTGAGAGCATCTAGTCTGGCACAGGGGAGGCAATATAGAGACATTTTTTAAATGAACAAATAGATTTCACTTCATCTTTGCTAATAATAATAAAGAATTATGAGTAGAAGGAACAAGAAGAGGAGGAGGGAAGAAAGAGAATTAATCCCATACTTTTAGTAAATACATTATTTTTTTTTTATTTTAGGACAGTTGATTCCTTCCTGTTCATTATTCAACCAGTTGATGAAACAATGAATAAGTTAAGAGGAACTCTGCTTGGTTTCTTTTTGCTTAACATTACAGTGTTCAGTCCTCTGTCTGCAGTTGGAGCTTTTCCAAGGCCCTTGGAAAGGGCTCCATCAGGTATCCCTAGAAGATCTTGAAATGATCCCAGTAATTGTTTTGCTGTCATTGTTTAAGACAGGACCTTATAGCTCAGGGTGGTCTCAAGCACGACATGTTACCAAGGCTGCACTTGTGGCACTGAGCTCAACCTAAGGTTCCTACCTACTAGGATTACAGGAATCACAAAGATGAAAAGGAAACACATCATTTGCTTGCTCTTCAGTTCAGAGATCTTCCCTGTCTTATGGCCCCTGCTAGAACAGCATGCTTCTCTGGACATGTCCATAAGGATGAGTCCCAGGAGCTAGGCAGAACTCTCATTACCAGGAGCTGAGCATTTTAAGGGCTACATTAAGGACACTGAAAGTTATTAACTCATTGCTTCTTGAAAAATCACTAAGACTTTCTTTGGCTGTGATGGAAATGTAACTTGAATTAATAAATAACAGCTTAAATATTAAAAAAACCCACATTTCTTAAAAAACACCTATAAATTAGCACAGAGGGCAGAGGTCACCACTGAGGCATTCTGGGAGTCCCCACCTAGTCTACTCAACCACAGTGTCCCACAGTAAGGATATTAATTGCTACCCTTTTCAAGTATTTAGGAAACTGTATTTTTATATTTTATTGCTATTTGTGTGTAGAAACGTTTGTGTGCATGTGTACATGTGTGCTGGTGTGCATTCACATTTGTGCACATGAGTAGGCCAGATGTCAGTGCCAGCTGCCTGTTCTCTATCACTTTCCAACTTAGTTTCAAGGCAGGATCTCTCACTGACACTCACCCATTTGGCTAGAGTGGCTGGCCAGCCTCCCCAGATGAAGGTTTCCTGTGCACCTCACCACACCCTGCTTTTGGTACAGTAAGTGGATTTTAGATCTCAACTCAGATTCCCCTGTTTGCACAGCAAGCAATTTATTGGTTTAGCTCTCTCTCCAGCCTCATCTAGATGATTCTTAAGTTCAGACAGGATACACTTGATGAAGTAAGACAGGGGGTTAAATCAAATGCTGATTTAACTGAAAAGAGGTTTAGAACAGGTTTCACTTTTTTTTTTTTTTTTTTTTTTTTTTGGGGGATCGGGGGAAAAAATTACTGTTTAAAAAAAAAAAAAAAAAAACAGTAGGTAAAAGATGCCTAGCAAATTATTGCTGAGCTGCTGTGCCCAGCTAGGACATACAAAATAATCGCTGGAACTCTAGTGCTGGCTCATGTCTTCTTTGGATCTGCAAGGGAAAGAAGAGCAGACACCAGCTTCCCACCTTGTGAGCTGCTAATTGAAGGGTAGCTGTTTGTCCAAAGCTTCAAACTGTCTAGCCTCCCTCCCACAAACACACCTCTTTCTACACATTGTCCTCCAGACCTACTCTGCCATTCATAGGAAGACAGTTTGTTATCCTTGAAAGGACGAGGCTCTCTCAATAAGCACCAGAACTGAAATGCCTGGCCAAATGGATTATCCAAAAATCATTTCTTAACAGCTTCATTGCTGGCTACATTTTCTGCTGATTGCCATGTTTTCTGCAGCTGGAAGATTGAGAGCCTCCTCCAAAATAATGCATTACTAAGTTTACCTTGGAGTTTTTGTTCCAGATATTGCGTGTGGGGGAAGATGCACATGTGTGCAGCGAGAGATCAGAAGACCAGACAACACATCATGCACATGTGTGCAGACCACCAGAGCAGAACAACCTACGTGTTTTCCTTAGGGATTGCCCACCTTGCTTTTTAGGACAGGGTGTCATTGACCTAGAGCTTTCCTAATATGCTAGACTGTCTAGCCATTGCTAGAAGCTGATTTCCTTATTTGGGTTCTGTAGGATCAAGCTCATAACATCATACTTGCAAGTCTGATACTGAATTTTACAGACTAAGCTGTGAAACCAGCCATGTTCTAGATCACTTTTGTCAATTCTAAAGCAAGGTATATCAGAAGAAGCAGTACTTTTTGGACTAGTCTAGAATTTTTGAAATTTGGGTATCAAAATTACATGAGGAAGTGAAAATGCATTTTATACTACCATAAACCAGTCCTAAACTAACAGACCTGTAATAGCAAAGCCATGGAAGGTATCTTTTACTAAGTGTCTCTTAGAAATCTCTGGCCTCCAACCCTTACCAACTGTCTTAATTTCAATGTTGTTACTGTGGTAAAGAATGTTAACATAGGCAACTTAAGGGGAGAAAGGGTTTATTTTAGCTCATAATTCCAGTCTACAATCCATAATTTGGCAAAGTCAAGGAGTTTGAAGCAGATAGCCACATTGTATTTGTCAAGAGCCCAAAGGAAGGAGATAATACATGCATGCTGGTATTCAGCTTGCTTTCTCCATTCTTACACAGTTCAAGATTATTGGCCTAGTGAATAATGTCACCCACAGTGGATCAGTCTTCTCATTTCAACAGCATTATGAAGACTGTCCCACACAGACATGCCCACACTCCAACCTGACTGAGACAAACCCACCGGGAGTCTGTTTTCCCAGGCGATTCTAGATTGTGTCAAGCTGACATTCAAAACTAATGATCTTGCTCACCTTGGACTACAGCAGCATTGTGGACCAACTCACTTTATCATTGTTCCATTCAGAAAGAGGCACCACAATTTCCTTTTCCTTTTCTGTGCAAATCATCCTGCCCCAACTCAGTCAGAAAACCACTTGAGACCTTTCCAGGGAAACCTTCTCCTAAGGGAAATGACTCAAGAACACATTAAAATGTTCTGTGACTTTTCGCTTCAAATAAATCAAAAGGAGATTCACAAAAAGAGTTCATGGACATTTTCATTATTTGGATGCTAGGACTCAACAATTAGGAGCCAGCAGGTAGAATCTAATTTTATAGTTTTGATCCCTACAAAAAAGACAAATACACAAACCCACTGATAAATGTGCTTTCCTCCATATCAGGGCTACTTACGCACAAATCAGTTCTCTGAATTCAATCCTGTCAAAGACATTGACTACTTCCTTGGATCTGCTTATCCCATCCCCAGTTTATAAAACCTATAATACAGTGTCTCTTTTTTATTTAGTTATTTTTTCAGAATTTCTAAAGACTCACCAACCAACTTTTTCTGAAGCCACCGGTTCTGGTTTCAGGCCATTAAGATAAAAATGAGCAACATGCTATTTGCCAACAAATAAGTGGTTCCTGGGTCGCCACCTCATGTGCCCAGATACAGGTCAATTTGTAGCTCATGTCTTCTGGCCATTTCCCTGCCACTCTTTGATACTTTCCTCTGATTTCTGTTTTATATATTAACAGAGATCCGTCCAGCCTTGGACTTCTATGTTCTTTTCTATTTATGTTCATGCTCCACATGGTGCATTGACTCCACTTTCTGCCATATTTCTTTTGTTCTCTCAAAGTTAGTGGATTCTATACTTTCCTTTGTGCAAGCATGCAGGCATCAGAACAGGCAGAGCCTAGTGGAAGTCCAAGGAGAAAGCAGACAACAGAGTTTAGTGGGGCAGCCATCCGCGTTCCTCACAGAGGGCAAACAACAATGTCTGTTATCAAGAGGAAGTTGCGAAAGGATAAGAGAATTGACTCTGGTTTCTTTTTCAGAGTAAAAACTCCAGTGGCTTCGATCTCTAGGTAGTGTCTATCCACTTTGTATGGCTGGCAGAGGACATAGCCATAACAGTTGGCATTTCTATGTTGACTTTCCCATAACTCCCAGGGTTCAGTTCAGTGTCGCTGTGTTCAGCTGGGCATGTTTTTCCAAAAGCCTCATTTCTATCTTTTCTGAAAATAAATTTCTAGTTCCTTGCAACTTAAAATAGTAGAGTATATGGACTCTCTTTCCTCCTACCCTTCTTCCTCTGTGAGTGTGTATAAGTTGTATAATTGATGAACAATTATATGAATTTGCAGGATATAATGTCATGATTCAGTGTGTGAACACATTATGGACAGATTGATGCAAGGTAGGTAGTGGATTTGTTACCTCCTTCTTGATAAGAGCATTTAAAATCTCCTCTCAGGCAAATTTGAAATATACACTATATTATTACTGACTGTGGTCACCATGTTACATAATAAACTGAAACTAATTCCTCATGTGTAAGTGAAATGCTGTGGCCGATTCTCCCCACATCAGCCTTTGCCAGTCACCATTCTGCTCTTTCTATGAAGCTCATGTTTCACCTCCGGTGTAAGACGTCGTACAATATTGACTTTCTGTGTGGGAGAGAAAGTTAAATTAGTATGCCTCTCCTACCTCTTTTAAGACAGAGTCTCATTCTGTAGCCAAGGCTGGCTTTGAACATAGGGCCATACTCCTGCCTCAGCCTCCCAAGAGCAGTGGTGTGTTGCCATGCATGGTAATAGTACTATTTTGTAAAACTCTGTGGCACCTGATAAGAATACTCAAAGGAGAAGGCTCACATGATGGCCCCTCTGAATCTCTCTGCATATGTATGCAAAGGAGTTGAAATGGGTGTGTCGCAGGGATGTCTGCATGCCTCTGTTCATGGCGACATTCTTCACAAGGGTCAAGACAAGGATCCACCGATATACAAGTAAAGGAAATTTGGATATATATACACAATGAAACATAATGCAGTCTTAAAGAAGAAAGCCCTCTTATTTACAAAACCCAGCTGCACCCGGAGCTCTAGCCGACCTTTGGAAAATAGATTGACAGTCATCTATTGAAATTCTTTTCTCTTTCCTTTGCGGCAGCAGTGAATGCTTGAAATCCCTACATTTTTTGACAGGTTTTCAGTGTAAATTGGCTTGTTCTGGCTTCCACGTTCCTAGGTGAGGAGTCCACCTTCTCAGTGCTCCTAAATGAGCTAGCACCTTTTCTCTGATACATGGCTTTCCAAATATTAAAGCTTTTTCTTTTTCCTTCAAAAGAAAACTGGATACTTTTAAAAGAATGTTACTCTATGGTCATTTTTATGGAGTTTGAGAAAACAGCAGTGGTAAATATGTGAGCTGAATCTGCCACCTTCAGCCCTGCCTATTTATTTTAAAGCTGAAGTGTGGAGGCTTATCCAGTGCTCACTACACTGACTGCAACTTGACCATAGAGAGGAATCCAGGAAGGATGATCAGTATGTAGTTTCAGAGAGAGCTGAACACTGGGATGAACATAGAATTTCACAGAGCATGTGCGAGTCCAACAGAGGGAAGACATTGACTTGATTTTATAGTTTTATTCGAGAACGAATGAAAGCATTATAGCTGTTGCTTCCAACTCTGATCCTTATGAAAGTGTAGCTGGGAATGCCTCGTTTCTGTGGCCATGTCAGGCAGCTGGCGACACTGGGATTATTCACATGCTGATAAATAATTGTCCAGACACTTAGTTTCAGCTGATAAATAATTGTTCAGACACTTAGTTTCAGAGTCTCCATCCTCCTGTCTTCTGTTAAGCCAGGGGCTGGTCCCAGGGTCATCAGTGCCAACAGTTACAGAGGACTGAGCACAGTGATTCTGCCTCCACCGTGTGACTAGGCTTTGCTGACTTACAGTATCTTTCACAACACATGTGGGGCCTCAGCATCTCACAAATGCAATCACTCTGTTGGTTTTTCAAAGGATGTTTTTGAGTTACATAAATACATCTTTTGTGTTACTTGTTTTTTTTTCCCCCATGACATCATTCTCTATAGAACTCTACTTCACTAATGTTTATGAAATTCATTAATGGGTATTAGTTGTATAAAACAATCACTTTCATTGTGGCATTTTCATGTTTTTTTAATGTTTATTTGCTCAGTATCTGTGGGCACACATGCACGTCATGGCATGTGGTGTGTGAGGTCAGAGAACAACGTGTGGGAGTCGGGTTTTCTCTTTCTATGATATGGGTCCCATAGATTGAACTCAGGTTGTCAGGCTCCACAGCAAGTACTTTCCCGACTGAGCCATCCCCTTGACACTTCATTGTCTTTTCACATGTGCATACAATAGGCGCCTAGCACTGAGCTCAACCTCATCTGCTCTTTTCTCCTTAATGCCCCCCCATTATTTTCATAAACCTCCTTTTTCTCTCGGCAAATTGCACATATGATAGAAAACATGTACTGCTTATTGTTTGGAGCCTGGTTTGTATTGGGTGGTATAGTGATCTCCAATTCCTTCTGTTCTCCTGAAGAGGACACAATCGTGTTCTTCTCTGAGGTTGAGAAACACTTCGCTATGTGAACTGCACATTCACTCTCTTTTCTCATTCTTCCAGATGCCAGCATTTGCTGTTTTTATATTCCTAAAACTTTATCCAGGATATGATCTAATGGTTTAATATATAAACATGCAGATTTTTATAATTATTCATTTAGAATGTTGTCTGAAATCAATATGTAAATATCAAAAACAGTGATAAGGGACAAATACATGGGACATTTACCATGCAGGACAGTCATTCGGGAGACTTCAGTGATATATTACTAACATATGGTGAATATTAGCAGGACTCTTCATTAAATTTCTCCTACCAAATTAATATATCCATGAAGTAATTCTCACCAAACCAACAGTTGTTTACTATAAAAGTCTCATATTATTTTGGGCAACTGTATATTTAAAGATTAAGATAATAACTAACACTTTTGCTGTGTGGGCTTTAGCTCTAATTCTGCAACTCTTGGAGCTATAGGTGCTTCATGCTTTCTGGAGTCAGGGGCAAGAGTCAGGAATGAGCTCTGTTTCCCATCCACACTCTAAGATAACTTCTACCCAAGTGGTCCCTGTTACTTATTGAATAAAATATTTGCGCTTTTCATGTAAAATGAAAACAATCCAAAAATTTGAAATCTTGTCTATCAGAAACTTTGAAAAATAAAGATGTTCTTTACATGAAATTGTACCTAGTACTTTTATCTGCAGTACCTAAATAATTAACAGAAATTGATTGTGAAGTATAAATCCTTTGAATTCTATGTGGTGGATCTGAAGATTCTGGTAAAACAGAGAAGTTAGGCTCTTTGCAAATTAGCCAGCAGACCTATTCTAGAATACCCAGGTGACTGCATATTCTGACCCCTAGCTATTAGTTTTATATATTCATTGGATAAAATCTGTCCAGGCAAGTAGAATGGATATGATTGTCTCTAAATCTCCAAGATGAGTTTCTTGGAAGCCCCTGTTCAAATCTGTTCACCCACAAGGCTTCTGCCTCATGCCTGTGCATTCTTTGCCAGCTGATAAGCCAAGGACAGCATTCTGAATGCAATACTGCAAAAACTTTTGCCCTGACTTGTGTTTACCATTTCTAAAGAGTGTATTGTGATTTTTTTAGTTTTTTAGAATAATAGAAATATGGTATTTGGCAGAGAAGAGGGGTTATGATCATACATGGCAGTAAAGCATTTTGACGGTTTTATTCATGCGTGCTATTTCCTTCCCTGATAGTGACAGGAGAAGCAGAGGCCTTTTCTCACCCTGTAATGAACAATTGAATTACACCAACTCAGTTCAGCAGAACTAATGCTTACTTGCTGGGTAAATCAATCTATTTCTTTCTTTAACACAAAAAGGAAACAATCGTAAAGTCAACAGTTTTACTTTGTAAATTCTTACAATAACAGAAATTAATCACTGTGAAGCTGGGACTGAGAATCCTTTGTTTTCCTAATCCAATTTTATTGGGAAAAAAGTATTAAAAATTATTGAGTGTATTTAAGGATACCAGGAGACAATGAGTATTGCACAATTGAATGACTGACACATTTTGTAGCTAAATGTTATTAGTATCTGATTTCCAAATGTGGCATAAAAAATACATAACAAGGCATACGTAGGTAGAACCAATTTAGTGTCTCCAAGAGACAGGGTCAAAATAATAGAGTTAACAATTGGTATATTTGAAAGATGCCTACTCAGTAACTAAGATATTAAAATTTTAAAAAATTTGTATAGAAGAAAAATGTAGAAATGGCCAATGGATATATTAAAAATATCACTATCATTAGTCAAAATGGAAATGCAAATCAAAACCCCAATGAAACATGGCTTTGCTCCATTTAGAATGGTTATCATCAAAAGATTTTTTAAAATGCTGGAGAAGACTCAGAGAAAGGAATTTCTTACAGACTATGTAAAGAAACACAAATGGGTACAATCATTATAGAAAACCATATGGCAACTACATATGAAACCCAAAATAGATCTACCAAGCAATCCACACTCACACGAAAGGAAGTGATGACACTATGTATGAGAGATACCTGAACAGTAATATCTCATGAAGCTTAGTCACAACAGCGAAGTTATGTAAACAAATGCTTACCAGAAATAAGCCAATACAACCCCCCACACACACACATACACACACACACACACACACACACACACACACACACACAGGCACACAATGGGATGCTGCACACCTCTAAAATTGTGGAGAATCCTGTCAGTTGCTACAACATAGAGTGGACATGGAAGATATTATAGTATATGAAGTTTGAGCATGGCTCAAATAGAAAAACATGAAATGATATCTGTCATATGTAGCATCTAAAATACTTGATCTGATAGCATTTGCAAGCTGAATCTGATTTCTAGAAGCTGAGAGGAATTGGGAAGAGGTTATGGGGAGAGGTTAGTAAATTAGTCTAATGTTATAGTTAGATAGTGGAAATAAATTCTGATATTTTACAATACATCAGGGTAAACATAATTAACAGTAACAGATCACATGTCTCAAAATAGGTAGATGTTTTTAAATATATCTTCCTCACAAAAGTAATCAAAATTTAGGGAGATGAATATGCAAATTACTCTGATTATTACCCAATGTGTATATAAATCAAAACATCGTATTATGCCTCACAAATGTGTACAAATATTAAGTCAGTCAAAAATAAATTAATATGGAAAATAAATAATGGAGAAATGATGAAGAAGGTACTTCACGTGGAAAGAATAGGAAAAGACAAATTTTGTTACGTGCATGGTAAGCTTGGTAAGCAGAATGAGCCAGTAGATTAGATAAAACGATTTAAAGGAACAAAGATGGAAAACTTGGTGAAAATAATGTAAGTTTAAATTGTAGAAGTCTGTAAGTGTGACAAATGTGTGCTTTACAGTGGAGACATGGTTTGTGAAGTGCTTGCCAGGCAAACATGAGGACCTGAGTTTATCCCAAGAACATATCAGCTGGATGAGGTGGTGTGTCAGCTGATATGGAGATAGGTCAATCCCTGGGGCCCTCTGGCCAGTGTAACCTACTTGGTAAATTACAGGCCACTGAGAGACTATGTCTCTATTCATAGTGGGAGCTGGTGGATTAGCTCACTGAGTAAACGTACCCCAAGCTCAGGACCTGAGTCCAGTCTCAGAACCCACATAAGCTGCAAGGCAGGGACCATCTCCACAATGCGACTTAATCGTAGTCAGTAAAATGTTCACCATGCAAGCATAAGGACATTGGTTGAATTCAGAGAACCCATGTAAAAAAGCAGGTGTGATAGAGTATGCTTATGATGCCAGAAATGAAGAGGTGCAGACAGACAAATTCCCTTGAGGCAACTGACCAGTCAGCTTACTCTAATCAGTGCAGGCCATGCGCCAAACATGCTGGGTGGCTTTTGAATACCAGCATCCAAGATGTACCTCTGGTTTCTAAGCTTGTGTACATGCACATACATATATGCACACATATTCATGTGTACATGTGTGTGTGCACACATAAAAGAAGTTATTTTGAAAATGAAAACATTTATGTCTTTTGGAGACATGTCCTTGACAAGAAGTACTTCTGTTTTTCTTGGACTAGTGGGATTTGAAGGAATTTAACTTTTCAATTTCACTTTCCTCTTTCAAGTGCAGTTCACTTGTGCCTTCTACTGTGAATATTAGAAAAGAATGGTGAGAATGAGGTTTTCCACATCCCAGTACACAGCTTTCAAAATGTCCTGGACCTGCTCTCAGCTGATCTGCCACTGCTCTACTTTTCACTTAGCTCTGTGTCTGGGACAGTGATGGTATCAGATGCTATGAAGTTTGTTAACATAGGCCAGGAGCCAGTTCCACACTTAATGATTTTAACATTATTTGGTCACATTCTGTAGAAAACATCTTTCTATATGTTATAAGGACTACAATGCCACATAAATTAATCACAATGTGACTTTGAGATAATTATTAGACCTGATAATATCTTCAAACGGTGTTCAATTCATTATCTCTAATCTCAAAAAGCTGCGCTCAAAGCAGTATATTTATCCACAACATGATGGCGGATAATGTATTTTGTATGATTAACATAACATGTTATGTTAATTTGTTACAGATGAAATTTGATATATTTTTATATAAAAAGGAATTGTTCCCTATCACAGGAAGAGATGTGTCTGTCTGATTTCCAATCAACCTAAGGCCAGTTTCATTGAGCATATATGATCAAGGTGTTTCTTGTGTAGGCAGACTTACTTGGTGGGGCCATCCTCTCTTGGAGAGGTGGAAGTCTCACTGGGGTTGAGACTCCAAGCAGGATTGCTTTATAACTCAACCTAGGATATGCGTCACTTCACAGTGGCAGCATGCAGTGTTACATAAGGGAAAGGTAAATTTTTCAGTACCCAGAAGCCCTGTCACCTGAAGGCCTTTGAGCTTCCTCGGAAGCCCTCATGCCATCACACTGGATCAGAGCTAGACAAGCTCTGTGATGTTTGGTGCTGGTGCTGCCACAATAGGAGAGCCTTGAGGCTGACCTTTAAGATTTCTTTTAGAGTTATCAGCTCTGTAGTTTTTATAGATGTGCAGCAGAAGGACTTAGGGTGCTCTCAACATCATCTTGGCAAATGAAGGTTTCTCCAATTCCAGTTTTTCTGCAGTTCACCTAATACAGTAGATCAAAAGGGTGAGGAGGACTGTGGAGCTCTGAAATCAAAGTGGAAATGATATTTATCTTGATGTGGCTCATGGCTTATTCTTTGTTTATTGTGCCCTATGCTGCGGTTTTGTTTATTTATTTGTTTTACCTAGGATGTCATTCGAACCCAGGCTGCCTTGGACCTTTCTATGCAATTCAGGCATGCCATGAGCTCAGGAAAGTCCTACTTCAATCTCTAAGTACTGGGACTATACATGTGAGCCACAATAAGCAGCTATTCACTAGTTCCTGTTTTTTTAATTATATTTTCATTCAATTTTTTACTTATAATAATTTTGTGATGGTATGTGCATGTGAGTGGGTACATGTGAGAGAGTGTGCATGAGGTAGTCAAGGGAAGACTTTGTAGAGGAGGGGTAAGCTTCCACCTTTACATGGATCATACTCTCTCCTCCCCTCCAGGCCCCATCCTCCTCCCTCCCTCTTCCCTGTCTCTGTCCTCTCCTTCTCTGCAGATGAAGGGAGCCCCCCCCCTCAGTTCATCAGTCACAGGAGGGCTAAGAGCTTCCTCTAATACTGGGAATTGGTATGGCAGCCCAGCTAGGGTAAAGTTATTCACTAACAAGCAATGGGGTCCATGACTTGCTGCTCTATGGATTTTTTTGAGTTGTTACTTTTTTTTAATTTAATTTTGAGAATTTCATACATGAGAACTGGATTTACATTATATCTACCTCCTTTCCCCCTTCCAGCTCCTATTGTGTCCTGACCCCTCCCTTTAAAATTCTTACCTTTTCTTCTTTAGTGATTTTTTGTTACACACACACACACACACACACACACACACACACACACACACAATGT
>CAJQZJ010033615.1:795962-828221 GCA_907164525.1 Lophiomys imhausi | reverse complement strand
ACACACACACACACACACACACACACACACACACACACACACACACACAATTAAAGATATTGGTATCTTGGATAGATTACCTTGTCTTTTGTACACAGACTCACACACACTTAAAATACTTGGATATTGGACAGACTACTTTGTCTCAGATTCCCTGTTCTTTCCTCTATCACCCTAATCTTCCCAGCATGTATCTGGTAAACAAGCATAGTGGCCTCTAGATGGCGCTGTTTAATAGGCACCTGTGTGAGGTTGCTGTCTAGTCACATCACACTTTGTGATGATTACAGGTGAGCTTAGCCTTAGTGCACTAGGCGAAGGTCCTTGGGGCTCATTCCAATCCAACAGGCTCTGGAGTGATAATACCTGTCCAAGTGCTCTCGAGAGAGAAGGGATGAGGAAAGAAAGGGGAAGGAGAGTATGAGGGGATGAGGGGGCTGCTGGAAGAAAGAAAAGATACTGAGGAGGGGACAGAAAGAAAATGGAGCATTAGGAGAGTGTAGGAGCAGCAGCAGGGAGAAGGAGGAGGGAAAGAATGAGGAGAAGAGGAGTAAAAATTGAAAAAGAAGTAAGGAGAAAGGATAAGGAAGAGGAGGAAGATGGCTTGCTTCCACGGGCTCAGACTGCAAAGCATCAACTAGCAGTGTTGTCTGATCACTGCCGTCCCTCAGCTGTCTCTTGTCAATGTTCTCCTTCTCTCTGAAAAGACAAAGACACTCCTTCATTCATTAATTTCAGCCTCACAGAAGAGAAAGTGATGGAAGGACTGAGGATAGGGTGGAGGGGTCCAGGTCATGTGGTGTTCAGGAATGAATCAAGGAACTTGTACTTTGGGATTATTTTAATCCCGATTTAAAACCTTCAAGAGTGTGCCCACCTCTCAACTTTTGGGGGTGAAGTATCCATGTGGTTTGGTTGTTTAGGCTATTGTTCTGGCTTGAACTGATGGTGTAAAAGGGTCAATTATTAAAGTACACTGCATGTCTGGGTACATGGACATAGTGTGAACAATATTAAAGAAATCCTCCATGTTAAATAGAAACGAGGTGTTGGGCACATGTTTTCTAATCCTTCCAAGCTTGATAATTTGAACTAGATATAGTTTTAATAAGATAAGTGAAAGTCGGACTGTCAAACATTCTGTTCAATATTTTGAGTGACAGCTTCCTTAGCACTCCATCTTCTCCCTGTCTTTTTTAACATCTCATATTTTATTCTGTGCTGTGGACATGAGAAGTCACTATTACCTCATAGACCAAGAAGTATTCATTGGATTGTGTCCACTTTAAGAGTATGCATGAATTCATCTAAGATGCCATATGTGTTTCAAGGGTCACTAGTTTGTTAGTTGTTTAAAGATTTATTTACTATTTTGACATGTGAATGTGAGTGTGTGTGTGTGTGTGCGTGCGCGCACGCCTGCGTGTGCATATTTATCACATGTATGCAGTGCCCAGAGAGGTCAAAAGAGAGAATCATATCTTCTAGGACTGGAGTTATAGGTAGTTGTGAGCAAACATGCATATGTTTGGAACTGAACTTGGGCTGTCTGTAAGAGGATCAAGTGCTCTTAACTTCTGAACCGTTATCCAACCCGTATTGTGTTTGTTCTCTTGCACAAATGTCCCTTTATGTCAGTCTCTCAATTTCAAAGATTTCATGCATATATATTTGGCCACCTGTAATTGGAGATTTCTGTTTCTTAGTATCTTGGGTAATTACAGAGTTTTGTTCCTGCTTTATGGGGACTGTGTTTTATGTTTTATCATCATTCCTACCATCAGATTAGGAATTACGAAGCAGCCTCTGTGTGAATCAGGTGGACTGCCCTTACATCAAAGATTTATGGGTCTGACTAATAGGAGGGCAGAACTAGCATTTGTTAGATATTTATTGTCTGCCATGAATGTCACATTTTGTCACCATTGAGCTTCTTAAAGGCACTGTTAGGATGAGGTTTTGGTTGCCTTTTATAAATGAGAAGATCGAATCTGAGTTTAAGCCACCCTCCAAGAGTAGACAGATACGGATGAAATTAAAACCTAGGCTTTAGGGTTACTGATATCCTATTCTTTACTTGGCCCCAACACTTCTGTACTTGTAGGGGTGTTTAAAATAATCTTTGCCTGTCTTAGAGTTTTTGTGAGTTTAGATCTTGCAGGATGTTGGATAATTGGGAAAGTTGTGTCTTCTCTAAAAGGCATTGTGCACGCAATATGTAAAGGTCAGTAACAAATAGGGAATAACATTTAAAGAAACCACAAGAGAGGATAGAAATTTCATCACACTGGAAAAGAAGAAGCTGGGTTTTAAGTTTATGGCTTGCACCTAACCTTATTAAGCAGTTTTGTTTGCTTCATAAGATAACTCTTATAATTGTGGCATGTTTATTTCTGTTGTTTTGTATTGTATTTATAGTTATAAGAAAAAGAACCATTTTTTAGACTGAAAGGGAGAGCTGTTGGAGGGAAAAAAGAAATACCTTAAACTAAAAAAAAAAAAAAAAAAAGAAGGGAAGAGGATGGGGGGATTGAGGGGGAGGAGGGTGGAAGGGTGGGACTGGAGGGGGGAGTAGGGAGGGGATTGTGATTGAGATGTAACTTGAAGAAATAAAAAATAAATTATTAAAAATAAAAAAAGGTGTGCTGAAATCAAAATCTTAGAACATACTAGAGCCATTTTGCATTTATATGGAAAACAAATTTAAATAAGTTATTTTTTCTATCTTTAGATGGGGTTTTAGTCCATAATAAATTTTAAGAAAGGAAAACAGTGAAAATAAAATTTGACAACTCTAAAAATAAAAATTAAGGATAAAGTTAATAATGATGGTATCAATAATAGTAAAATACTAAAAAGAGTGATAATATACTTATTCTTAAAATTATATATTATCTGTTTCCATAACAGTACCATGCTTTTTTTTATTACAATTGCTCTGTAGTACAGCTTGAAATCTGGGATGGTGAGACCTCCTAATGTTTTTTTTTTTTTTTTTTTGTACAGGATTGATTTAGCTATTCTGGGTTTTTTGTTGTTCCATATGAAATTGAGAATAGCTTTTCCAGGTCTATAAAGAATTGTGTTGTTATTTTTATAGGAATTGCATTGAATCTATATATTGCTTTTGGTAGGTTGGCCATTTTTATTATGTTCATCCTACCTATCCATGAGCATGGGAGATCTTTCCATCTTCTGATGACCTCTTCAATTTCTTTCTTCAAGTGCTTGAAGTTCTTGTTGTACAGGTCCTTTACTTGCTTGGTTAGAGTTACCCCCAGGTATTTTGTATTGTTGTGGCTATTGTGAAGGAAGTTGTTTCCCTGATTTCTTTCTCAGCCCATTTATTTGTTGTATAAAGAAGGGCTTCTGATTTTTTAAATTAATTTTGTATCCAGGTGTTTATCAGCTGATTCCACAACAGTATATTGTTGAATTTTCCCTGTTCTGTAGATGTGGAAATCAAACTCAAACTGGAATCAAAAGACCTGCACTGTGTTGTAATAGTTGTTATAAATGGAAATTGAGTTCAAACTCAGGTCTCCTGAAGTCTAACCTTGTCCTACGCATTTTTCCAAAAGGAGCCTCACTCCACTAGCCTTTGATCTCCCCAGTAGAAGGGCTCATAGCTCAGGTTCCCTGCCACCTCGTTGGTAAGAGCTATGTATATTCTCTGTCCCTCATGGAAGTCACAGCAGAGGTGAGAAAGAAGAACTCTTCCTGTCCCACGGACCCTCCCTAGGATTGGGAGAACTTAGTACAATGAAGTAACCCTTTCCTATGCAGCCCAGGTGACAGAGTCATTTCCTATCCCCTAACAGAAACACCATGACAGAAAGGAGATAAAATAAATGCAGCAATGCTTCATGTTGACTGATGTGAATGGTGATGGAGCTGTGGAGCAGCGATCCTAACAAGCATGTTAGTATAGATGAATGACTGGGCCTGAGAAGCCATTTGGATGAGATTATAGATTGCACCAATCCTTAAAATCCTATGATTTGACACTGGTAGAAGCCATTTGCTGACTGAAGGAGTACAGTCAGAATACCCTAATGAAATCCACTCTTTCCAACTGTTAAGTATGATGAGACAGACTACTGTGTCCTCCATGGGATACTGGGCCAATCACTCTGTCATGAAAATACCATTTGTTCTTGTGACTCTCCTGACAGCCACACTAGGGGAGACTTTATTACCTCTATCTCATAGAACTATGGTACCCTAAAAGTTAAACATCTTGGGCACAGTCACTTGTGGGCAGAGCCATAATTGAACCCACAAAGTGTCTTTTTAAAAATTTTAAGATTGAGAAATAATTTTTGTATTGAGGAAAAGTTGAAAGGGTATTTAAAAACAGCATAAGCAACAATTATTGCATTTTACTCAGATTTGCTAGTTAATAATTTAGCTTTATCCCAGAGCACACATCCTCCTGTTACACAATTCTCCCCAAAAGGCCTGTATTTTATTTTTAGAGCCCTTGATTTGGTTATTTCCTCAGAAGACCACTGTGAACAACCTTGTTGAGCATGCTGCTGAAATTCCAAACTCTGAATATCTATGAAATAGAAGACTGTGTCACCTTGTGATTATGTAAAAATTATTCATGAATTTAATCCATAATTCAAGGTAGACTGGGGAAATTAGGTACTTTTTTGCAAATGCCTCTTCCAAAATGTTTTGGGGTTTTTGCTGAAGCTTGGCACTGATTTCTTTCTTTCATTTTAGTAAAGTTTAATGTTCTTTATCCCTGCAGAGATTTTCTTTGGGAGCTGCGTTTTTCCTCCTCTGGCTTATTTATTTATCAAGCTGTTGAGATCAAAGGAAAATCCCAATTCCTGGACTGTCTAAAGATGTGTCCAGAAGAGGGCAGACTTGCATGCTAGAAGTTTCATGCATCCACACGGAACATGTTCACATATGCTGTTTGGGCACTTAGAAGAAGGATATTATCAACAATACACACGTGGAAGTCAGAGGACAGCACTGGCTGTTGATCTTTGTCTTCCACTTTACTTGAGACAAGATCTCTCTGTTCACAGTGTCTAATCCAGGCCGCGGCTCTGCAGCCTCTGGATTTTCCTGTCTCCACTCATCCTGCCTTAGGAGTAATGCTGGTACAAACCTCATTACTGTCTTTGGGTTCATGTGGGATCTGAGTGTGGGTCTTTATGCTTGTATACAAACAATTTCCTTACTGACCTGTCTTCCCTATCTGAAAGTCTTATTTTTGTCAAGATTTGTAATGAGACCCTGGGATTGAATGCTTTATATTCAGTCATTTAGTGTAGTAAAAAAACTGTACAAAAATTACATATTTTAATCTGTTTGGTTAATGTAGTACTAATTTCCTGAATATTTCTTAAGCTTAAAACATTTTTTTATGCTAAGCTAATATCTCTCCTGCTAGCCAGTCACCAGGGGAATTCTCAGAGGTTAGTGCTTTATCATGATGAAATCATCTAGGTCAAGTATAGGGGGTTTTTTCTGCTTGTTTTGGTTAGTGTTTCAGTCACTGTTAGCCTCTATGGGGCTAGGTTCTGTTGATCTTTATGTGTGGATCTTGACCCCTCCAGGTCTCTCTATTCTCCCTCCCTCTCTTACAAAGGACTTCCAGAGCGCCATCTGTGTGTCTCAGCATCTGTTTTGATCTGCTGCCGGGTAGAATTTCTCATAGGATAGTTATGCTACATTCTATTTATTTGGATCTGTGGGTTATAGGTTATCTTGTACTAAATGACTAACATCCAGTTATAAGGGAATAGATGCCATGTGAATCTTTCTGGATCTGGGTTAGCTCAATCAACATGAGCTTTTTTAGTTCCATCCAGTTGGCTGCAAATTGCATGATTTCCTTGTTTCTGATAATTGAGTAGTATTTCGTTGTGTAAATATACCACAGATTTTTTTTATCCATTCTTCGGTTGAAGAGCATCTGGGTTGCTTAACCTAGAAACCCCTATACAAATATAGAGGATAGGCAATTTGGCCCTCATACAGATCGCTTAACTAGTAGGGGTGGGGTGGTCTTAGTCATGGACTTTGTTACCTGTTAGTGTAACAGGTAACACTACTTTACCCTAGTGAAGCTGGTAAGTTGGGCCCCAGAGCAAGAAGAAGCTCTTAGCCTCATGTGACTGAAGAACTGAGGAGGGTTGACATGTGGGGGCCCCACACACTACAGGAGTAGAATAGGTGGGAGAGGGAGTAGAAGGTGGGAGGGTGAAACCAGGGGGGGAGGAGGAAGAGGACTGTGGTTGAGATGTAACTTGAAATAATAAATAAACGTATAAAAAAATAAAGTCATGTTCTGCTACTGACAGTAGTATGATGTTACTCAGTAGTTGAGAAAGGATGGTGAAAATCCATAAGCTGCAAACTAACTGGAATTGACAACACTATAGGGACAGAGGTCTCCACTGGCCTTCCTCGTCACATGGAGTTTCCAACTTTGAAAACCTGGCTTCTTGCTAACCCTTCTGATAGCACCACCTAGCGACCATCTTTGGAAACTCCAAGGGCCATTTCTATTATCTTTGCCCCAAATTTTACTTAAAATCACCACCTGGGTTTCTCTTTTACTTGTCTTCATACTTCTTATTTCTGCCTTGTTATAGTAGATTTTCTGTTTTTCCAAGTGTCAAGTCCACACGTATACATGTTGGGGACCTTGTTTCAGAAAGTGTTAAGAACCATGTAGGCCCTTGGTGCAAGAGGAAGCTCTTAGCCCTCATATGACTCTTGAACTGAGAGGGGCTGACATGTAGGGACACTCCACATCAGAGAAGTGGGATGGGTGGGAGAGGGAGGACAGAGTGGGAAGGTGGAACTGGGAGGGGTGGAAAGAGGGCACTATGATGGAGATGTAACTTGATGTAATAAATAAACATTATATATATATATATATATATATATATAAAGAACCAATAAATAAGGATTGGGTATCGTGACTCAGAAGAGAGTTGCACAGAATTCTGACAGCCAATATCCATTACATTTTGTTCTTACTTCCATCTTTCTTTTCTCTCCACTGATGACATACAGTTTATGTGAATATTTTTAAGGACATTAACAATTTTGTTGGGAATCCTGTCTACCTTCTTTCTTCATTCTTGATCTAACAGAATCCATATCATTCAGAGATGAAATTAGGCACAACAGAAAATATCATTGACCTACGGAGGTTTTTTTTTTTTTTTTTTACAAGCCCTACTTCACAGTTTATCATTAAATTGGATCTCCATCCCCCAAAACATAAAGAGTTTGAATACAGGGATGTTTCTTATTCATTTTGTGGATATTTCCAGCATTAGAGTAGAATGATATAGCAATTTATTTTAAATAGAAACATTTTATTTTGAAATATATACAATTTCAGTTCTATTCTAAGTTAAGGATTTCCTGCCTGACTACAAAAATAACAATGTCTGACATTTTTCTAACAGAGATAATTATCAGTGTTTCTAATAAGCGTAGAAATGAAAATTGAGAAACTGGCTTGCATCTATGTTGTGAGCAGTCCATGCGATAAGGAAGACAACCTGAAATTTCACTCCATATTTTCCATGGATCATGTAGCTGTTTGTCCTCTCTTTTGTAATTTCTTACTGGAAATACATCTCCTATTACTTGATATTTCACTAAATTTTCTCCCCTTTAAAACTCAAGCATTTTACAAAGTTAAAACTATATTGCTATCCCTTCAAACAATACAGTGTCATCATCAGGTAGAATATTACTACAAAAACAAATGCAATGATGTTAAAATAAAATTACACAAGAAACAGATGCTGACATCTGCCTAAGGCCATCTCTCTTTACTAAAAAAGAAGGTCACAAAATGCTGAGTAACTTCAAGTGAAAGTAGGAAGAGATGGTTTTATTCTTGACTTAATCAGGAGACCTGGGAGACAGTTAGCAGAAGGCTTCAGCTCACTCTAAGTGAATCGGCTGTACACAGTGGTGCATTCAGGTCCTACTTTAGATTATTTTGAGAGAGCTTTGTCTTTGCTTTCTTATGCATCCCCTGGCCTGTTATGATTCATCCCACTGTGATTTCAAGAGGAAGTCCTTCATCGTGGTAGTTGCAGCACATGACTTCCCCAACGTTTTATGTGATTTCTGGATGGAACTCTTAGTTATGGCAGTTGCAGAAAACATCTTCCTTAACACATTACTCAGATTTTATAGCTGTGATTCTGAATTCAATGTTCATTGTGAACAATAAAAAAACCCACATATTTACAAAAGACTTTACTTGAGAAAATTGGAGTGCATGGCTCCCATAAATATCATCTCCCTATTGTGTTCCCTTATCCCAACTACTGAGGAGCTGAGAAGTAAAGGAGCAGGCAATCACCTTTGCTCTCTTCCTTCTGAAGGGAAATGGGCCCTTTGGTTTCACAAGTCTATAATGATATGAATAAGGATATATACTTTGGTGAATAATTCTTGAACTAAGACTCCAATCAGGATTATCTATTACATCAAGATTCAGAACATACAACTCCCAAAACAAGCTAACTGTGGTGGCTCATCCCTGGAATATGACAGGATGATGGTCATGATGACTTTTAGGTTATACAGGGTTACACAGCAATATTTTATCAAATTGCATAAATAAATAACAGTATCAGGCATTCATTTAGATCAGCATCCCAAATAAAAATATTTTATACATATAAGAGGATTTACAATATAGAACACATGAAAATATGTGTGAGTATGTGTGTGTGTATACCTGACAAAAAATTTTGTCATTTGACATTTTTAGAAAATGAGTCAAAATGTAAGAAGAGTGATCTATTCACATTTATGCACATAAATTATGACTAAAACCACAGGTACAAAAATTATCGCATGTAATTTTTACCTAAGGACAAAGTATTTCTTATTTAAATAAGACAGAGGCTGCTACAGAGAGATTGCTATAGCTTTATAGGGCATTTGGCAAGTTTTTAAAAAGTGTTGTCTAGAACACCTGAGGGTACAATGTGTAGGAATGTCGTTACTACTGAGTATTAGATTCATGGACAAAAAGTGTTCAGAACCCAGAGATCAGATAAATTAGATTTTAATTGGGTTTCAAAGATGAATTGAATAAATAAAGTAGACTTGATCAGAAATATATCACTGTAATAAAACTGTTGGCTCTCTGTGACTCCTGCCTTACAGACATCTACTCCTGGCAGTGTCCTGGAGCAGTGCAGGGAGGTTGACATTGACAGGCAGGGTGAGCTGTGCTATCTAGCATGGTCATATTCCCTGGGCCCTGGAAGTGCAGAGATATTTTCTCTTAGATGACTTTGTGCAAAGAGAGTACAGTCTTCCTAAACTGATAGAATGTGTGAACACTAAATGGATTGTTTTGTCATTGCTGATTATTTTTAAATGAAGATTGTAAAGCTTGGCATGCAGGTGATAGCTTAATGTGGTGAACACCTGATTCAACAAACAAGGACAGCTGAAGCTGCTTGCAGTATCTTTTTGCAATTTAAGATTGAGCTTTCTGTCTAAGCTTGCCATTTCCAATCTGTTTATTTCCTTTATTTACCTTATTTGTTTACAGAATAGATATATTTCAGCAACTATTCTCCCCCCCTTTTCTCCCTCCCTCTCTACTTCCATACTAGGTCTCACTGTGTAGCCTAGACTGGCCTTTAATTTACTGTGCAAGCAGGACTGGGATCAAACTTCAGCAATTCTCCTTCCTCTGATTCATGACTGCTGAGATTAAAGGTATCAACCACCATGCTCAGCCTGAATGTAGGGTCCTGTTCATGCTTGGCAAACAATCTACCCCTGAACCCTTCTTTACCCCTCTTATTTTCATATAATGTCTCAGTATGTTGCCCACAGTGGGTTTGAACTCACTCTAGCTCACATAGGCCTTGAACTTGTATTTCTCTTGGCCCAGCATCCTAAATAGCGGGTAAAGGCCTGTGCAATCACTTTTAACCTGGTTGATAATCCATTCATAGTGGTTGACTGAAATCTGACACCTTGTCCAGGTCACCTAGAATGCTGTTTCGTTGGCAACAGGATGACTGTAAGGGCACCGTTTCACTAGTAAGAGTTACCTGGAGTAAGCATTTCACAGGCATACAGGTCTTGAACTCTGGGAGGTGTCTAATGCTAAACCTCACAGCAGATGGAGAAAGCTGTTTTTAAAGTGAGCTGTAGATTCTTGGCTCCCACAGTCCAGTTTTTCACATTAGAGTTCGTAGTAAAATGGTAGTGATGAGCACAGCACCATTTATTTAGACCCAAGCTCTGGGCAGAAGGACTTTATATCGATCATTTCATGTAATCATCACTCAACCAGAAGATAAAGGACTGTTATTAATGGACTCTAACCGTTGGAGACCATGAGGATTAGAAAGGGTCATTGCCTTGTCCAGTGTTGTGCAGGCAGCAAACACCTGCAGCGGGCACGGGGGTCCATTAGCACTCACTCTGGACTGGCACACAGAACAAGAAACCCCCAAACCAGTGATTGGCCTCATCTCTAGCAGGTGGCAGAGTGACCCAGTCGCTTCTGCCACAGCCTCCAAGTTCAATGCATTATCTGCTTTCAGTCTTTTCCTCTCAGTTTTAAGACAGTCTCCTAACAGGCTGTTCTCAAGTTCTCAAGCAGAGGACTCTGCGAGGAACCCAAAGGGAAGCCATTCATTCAGCCATCGTGCTGAAAACTGCAGAAATATAAGATTCGTCAGCTAGATACTCAGGAGAGGCCTACAAGAAGAGTGTGTGACTCCTCCTGCACATGCATCCAAGCAGAGGGATCACTCAGGCCTTGGAATTCAGTTACTAACAGAAGACGCTTACATGGCTGTGAATTAGACAAGCAGGAGTTTCTTTGTATCTCATATAAAGGAAAGGCCCAGAGACAAGCATGATCTTTCTGAGGCTCTAGGGTATTGTCAGTTTCCCAGGTTGCTTCCATCTGTTAGCTCTGACATCCCCTCCAATCTCCTTAAGTCCAGGTAGGGATGGAATGACATCTCCACACTTGCCTTTAAAGTTTCCTTCCAGCAGCATCTGGGGTTTCCTCACCTCATTGGCAGTTCCTGTCTGTAAAGAAAGTCAAATATATACACAGGTATAGTTATGTTTCTTTTAATCCATTTCCCCAAACAATATAGGTTCTGAATAAATGAAGGCATTCCTGAAATTTGATGTTTTTGAGGCTGCTGGTTGCCTCTGCTACAGGTATGGTGAGATTCTAAAAAGTTTTCCAAAAGCCAAAGTAAGCAAATATTGCTATTTCTTACATGATTAACATGTACCTTGCTGAAAGATAGCTGATAAGCTGTGTTATATAAATAGGATGGTTTCAGATATAATCCATGCAAATATTAGATATTTTGAGAATAGATTTTTTTTCCCATTAACCAAAACACTGGGATTAATTTGTGGTGAAATAAAATTCTGCAGCCTGAAATTGCTTGAAATAGAAGAAGTAAATGACTCGGGGACATCAAGGAGGAGCTGTAACTACTTTTTACATTTTAGTTGGTATTTGTAAGATATATACAACACTAGCTTTTACTATGACTTTCTAGGTATTTTGATCATTTTGGCCCATAACTATCTTGCCCTCTTGAACTACTGCAGATCCCCTTTCTCCTCCCAAGAAATTCTCATCCATCATCATGTCCTGTCTTCTCTTGGTGACCCATTGAGTTGTCGGTAGGAGGGGCAATATTTACAGGAGCAGCACAGGCACCCAACCATAGGCTCCACATTGAAGAAAATATCTCTTTGACCCTAAGCAAGAAAGAACTGCTCTTAGGTTCCTAGGGAGTGGTGTGGCCTCATAAGTCTCTAACCCCCACTCTATGACCATGTGCTTAATGATATTCATTTGTGCTGATTATCACAACTGCTAAGAGCTCTTACACAACAGCCATGTTTTGCCCAGAAGAAAATGACACTCTAGCCCTTGTTCTGAGTGATCTCTTTGTCTGTGATGTCTCAATAAAGGGAGCTTTTGAATTCATTATAGAAAAATGCTTCTCGAAAATCTCTCTGGTTCCAGACACTGTGTGGGGAGTTGAGGAAGAAGTAGGAAAGAAAAACATAGACCACGAAGTCTAATCACTACTCCAAATTTTTTTTTCCTAAAATCTTGAAAATTAAAAAAAAAAACCTTATTTCATTTCTTTTGCAAAAACAATGAAAGAATGTGAATTTCACTCAATGAAGTCATGTGGGAGCATGGTCTGGAGATGACAACTAAAATATTCAAAGAAAACTTTGAACTTCCTAGAGTTTTGTAATTTCTACTCATCTATGCATTGAATAAACTACCAAATGGTTACATAGACTACTAAGGCACTCTGAGAGAGAAAGGAACTATGGCTCGGAGCCACATATTGAGTTAATTAAGTTTATTTATTTATTCTTTTATTCTTTTGTTATATGAGTCTTTTTGCTTATGCATATGCATGCACACCATGTGTGTGTTTGTGCCTTCAGAAGCCAAAGAAAGGCATTGAATCCACTAGAAGTGGAGTTACAATTTGTTGTGAACTTCCATATCAGTTCTGGAAATCAAATTTGTGTCCTCTGGAATAGTAGCCAATGCTCTTAATCACTGAGCCATCTCTCCAGCTCCCAGAACCACAGACTGAAGTGCTTTGGTGCGAAGAAATGTAATCATGGAAACTGGTTATAGCAGAGCAAACAAGCATGTTCATGTAAGTGTATGTGAAACATGCCAACGTCTTAAGTACATGAAGAACAGTATATAGAGTTGGAGAAACATTTCAAATCATGTACATTTACCAACCTAAATGTCTTATTTTGTAAGTAGAGAAGAGGAAAGGGCACACAAACAATGCCTTCCAATCAGAATGTAGCCCTGTACTGAACTTCTCATTAAGTCTATTATGCATGCACTAATGAGACTTCCTGAACATACATTTTATTTCAGCTCATGTGTTGGTTCACTTGCAGGCACAGGCATTGCTATTCTTAGAAGAACAAAGATCAGATGAGGTCACTTAATACTTGTAACTTTCCTCTTAAAGAAGATTATTGGTTTGTTTAATCATTTTCATCTTAAAAGTAGTAGTACTCTGCATTAGAGCACATTAAAATTAAATTCTTATTTTCTCATCTTCCAAACACAGCTGCTTTTTAACATTTGATAGAAATGTTTCCATTATATTTTATATAAACATTTTATTTTGTTATTCATTTTTGTCTAGAAGTAGATAATTTAGCTATACATTTTAAACATGAAGGCATGAGATTGTTTATTAAATTGCATTCATTTAATTCTTTGAGCAACTATTTTATACTGCATAGGATGCTGAATCTTGTTGGTGTATTGTCAAATTTGCCATCAGTTTATCTTCTTAGATCTGTGAGAAATTACTGAATGTACACTACATGTGATTGAATATTATTTCCCTATAATGGAACAATGGGTGCCAATAATCTAGATCATATGTCTAAGGAGACTCACAAGTGACTCATAGAGGCAACTATGCTGCTGTTAATTTATTGTGACAGAGAGATACACAGACTCTGTAGGAGCAACTAAGTTATATCTACGGAGCTAGGAGTAAAGCTGTTACTTTCCTCACTTCTGTGATGAGAATACCTAACAGAAATGACATAAGGAAGAGAGGGAGGGAGGGAAGGAGGGAAGAAGAGAGGGAAGGAGGGACGGAGGGAGGGAGGGACGGAGGAATAATGGAAGGGTCTGTTTCACATGGTATGGTTCCCATCATGGTTGGGAAGGCAGAGTGGAGTGAATCAGTCCTAGCAGTGAGATCAGGTAGACGACCCCTTCACATATGGCACCCAGTAAACAGAGAGAGCTGGCTGGAACCAGAGCAAAGTAAAATCTTCAGTGGCCTCCCCTTAGTAACAAACCTCCCTCCACCAGGTCCTAACCCCTGAAGATTCTCTAACCTTCAATTTAGTGGCAAGTTCCTTGGCAGAAAGGATCATACTAAGAAGGGGCGTTCCTGCCCTTCCTTTTGGCTCAGACTATTGAAATAATGGGGGTGGTCACAAAATTAATATTTTCCCAAGAGTTCCAGGCTGGAGGAAAGGACAGGCAAGAGCCTTGGTCCCAGCCTGAGGATGAGCTAGCCTCCGAGGAAGAGATTTCGCACAATTCTGACCACTCATCAGACTAGAACTGAGGAATGATGGATGAGTGAGCAATGGGTAGGAACTACACCTTAATCAGGACTGCATAGTTCTTACCCCCTATTTAAATCTAAACCTCACATCTAAATCACACAAAATGCAACCCTCAAAGTTGTATTTTGGATTTGATAGTCATCTTGCTCTTCTTTCCAATATGGTCCCATTGAATTAATCTCCTTTCTTTCCTTTTCACTTATCTCTTTAGTTGGTATATTGGGAACTAACACCTTGTGGGGCTCCAGACCTTATAGATTTGCACTTTTACACAAGGGCTCTAGTTTCTGTAGAGACTAATATTCAAACTTTGAATCTTGTTCACTTCAGACTCAAGCTGCAAGGGAGTAGGTGGTGTTTAGGATTATTTTTATTATAACTTTAAAGGAAAGAGTTATTCAGAAGGAAATAAAAACACCATGCACTGTTAGAGTGACCAGAACCTCCTGCATCCTTCTAGTGTGGTACCTTACCCGCCCAAATGTTAGCAATGAGGGTTACAGTAATATCCACAAAATCACATAAGTAATGAGAGCCAAAATGAGAGCTAGAATCGGGTCTCTTGACTCTGCCTTGTCATAGTGGAGGTGTTGATGGGGATAAATTCTAAATTAAGCCTTCTCTCTCCATTTCATACTTATCACCAAATGAGATGAATAATCAGCACTTCATGGTATAGAAATATTTTGAAGCCCCTTGGCCCTCTGTATTAACACAGAGAGAGCTGAACTGAGAGTGTGATGCTTTGAACTGAACACTCAGTCTAATATTTTCACTGATAATAGAAGTTATATTTTAAATGGAATTTTCCTTCAAACCCACAAATCAAAACATACATCTAAATACTATAAAGATAAATGCCTAGCATATTCTAATATCAAATACCATAAATTTCAATTAGACAGAACCCTGCAGTCCTCCATTATAATTTAATCTTTGTTTTTCCTTTCAGAGAGGAAATTATAAGATAGAGACTTGTTATCAGACAACAATCTGGTAGTGTGCCAGATACTATGTTCTGAGTCCCCATGGTGGGTGGTGGGTGCCTCACTGGGTAAAGAATTGTTTTTACTCTTAGGAATAATGGTGCCCATTGGAAACTTATAATTGAAGTAACTCAGCAAAGATTTATTACAGAAAGTAATTTTTAGGGCCAACACACAATACAACAAACCAGCTATTGTTCTAACTGAGACAGCCAAACCCAATATTTACAGCAGTTTCCCTGGGCATGGACGATACACTCTTCAAAGGTAGATATAATCATGCTAACGCAGAGAGACAGAGGCTAATTTTATATAAATAATCAAATATTTGTAACTTCCTACCTGACAGATTTTTCTATATAAACTTCTTAGCTTGTATAAATTGTATTTTTATAGTGATTTTGTTATCTCAGGGCTTAAATTACTACCCTGTTCTATGTTTCACTTTAAATCTTATATGAGCAGAGGCCATTTTCTGAATTCTGTGATAATATTCAGTTTGTTAAATTACATTGATTTCTGAAGACATTTATCATCAATTTCAATGGAGAACCTCACTTTTTAATGAGTGGTTTTTTTTCTTCCCTTTGTGTTCTTCACAAATGCTGATTAGAAAGATTTCTATTGCACATAAACAGGTCACATTTCTTAAGTTTGGATGGATTTGGTGTCCAATTGGGTCTAGAAGATTTACTTCCTTGATGTTGAAGGTTTGGAATTTTTGTTTCCCTTCTAAGTTAAAAAAAAAACCTCATACATCATAATGATGCAAAGAGGACTACTACATAGCAAGTGAAGCTTCAAGACAAGAGCTTCTTCTGCTGTTGTAAAATAACAGACTCAGAAACAAAGCAGAGAAATTCATTTTGTACTTTGCCAAGGAACTTGCAAATCATCAAATTGTTCTCATGTGTAGGTGGATGTCTTCCAAACAAAATCAGCTTTTATAATAAGCATTCATCAGATGTTTTCTCTCTATCGGGCTATTGATAATACATTAAGTATTTCTCAGGTGCTGAGTTCTGGATGATGCAGATAGGTACAATTTTACTGCATCCAGGCTTTTCCCATAAAATCTCTAGCTGAGGATCTAGAGGATGAATGAAGGGGCTTATGACATAAGTTAGTACCTAAGAAAGTAGAGAGAAAAGAGACAAGTCTGTAGGATACTGAAGGGGTGGAGTCTGCTGTGGACCTGGGAGGTAGTTTTGATAAGTAAGGTGCAAAACTATGATGGTATGTGGGAACTGAAGAGAAGGCTGCCACTTTGGGAACCATGCAATGGGGATCACAGATTTCCAAGTGTTTCACCTGCAAGGAATCCTCACAAGAGCTTCCATTGACCCTATTATTACAGTGCAGATTGGCACACATATGCTACAGGTCAAAGGATGTTTATAATTGCAATCATAGTCAATAGAGGGCTGTTTGTGTTTTTGTTTTAAAAGAATGAATCTGAGATTCCTTGGAGAGCAGACCACCAAACTGTCCTGTATTGCATTCAATGTCCCTAGCAGGGGGCTATGCCAAAAGAATGCTATGGTGTACCTTTTTATGCTTGCTGGTCGGTATCAGTATTTCTCAACAATTAAGTAAGCACAACTGCTGGCTTCTTTTGCATCAAGATATGAATCAAAGGAGAACTACGCCATTGGGATAATGATGTACATTAATAGCCATCAAAAAAACCTGCGTGCCATTGTCTCTTCATCTGAAACACACATTCTTGGTTTGTTTATTTATTAATTAATTATTTATTTAACATTTATTTATTTCTTCAAGTTACATCTCAATCATAGACCCCACCATCCTCCTCCTCCCAGTCCCACCCTCCTATCCTCTTTCCCCTCACCCTCCTATCTGCTCTTTTTTTTTTTTAATTTAAGTTGTATCTTTTCCTCCCTCAATAGTTCCCCCGTTTAGTCCAATAAAATGTTCTTTTGCTACAATGGTCTTGATATGAAGAGTTAAACTCTGACAACTATTTAGTAAAAGGAAAACCTTGGGAATGATCCATCTGGCTACCCCAGGAAGGCATCAGATTACTTTCCACCATGCTTAATTTAACCTGTCAATTTGATAATACTCACCAAGTTGTTCATAAATATGAGCCATATAACTTGAGATATTAATGTCAACAGAGAGGTTTTTATATCAGCTTTACAGTGCAGCAGTGTTTGAGGGAAAGATTATATACAATTAGAGGTATTTTGCTTTGCGTTTCCAACCTCAATAGGGTAGCATTTATTATTCATTTTATAAGTTGCAACCTCTCAAGGCCTTGTTTAGATTTGATAAAGGAATAACAAAGGAAGGTTTGTTATTTCTGTAATTATGCAATCTTTCATATTTGAAAAACACCTGAAATGAAATAGGAACGCTTTACAGTGCTTTATGCAGAAAATATTAATTTGTGTGCATGTTATGTAGGATGCTGTTTTCACTTTCAGAAAAAGCATTCTGATGCGTTCAGATTTCAGGGTAATAGAGTTCATTACAATGAATGAATAGGCCTATTAACATCTAAAATACCTGATAATGTTAAACCATGTGGGACTTCAAAATGCTCACTTTCCAATCCTGACTCCGATTTTCCGTGGTCATTTGAATATCAACATCTGTTGGATTGTATCAACTACAGTTATAGAAGACTGGATAAGTTTGATTGTATTAAGTACAATTGTAAAAAAATTTATTCCCTGAAACTTTTATATGTAAAAAATAATTTCTAAGTGTGTATTACTAGGGGTCTCTTTAAGTGATATAGTTATATGATGGAAAATGTAAATAGAAAGACATATGCACACTGCATAATTACTGCACAAAGAAAATTTAATCTTGGGTAAAATAATACATGGCATTACATGCCAGCATCAGTATTATTGCCTCAAATCAATGAAGATTGTGCAAAAGAAAACATGATTTATTCCTTATGTTAAGGAGAATGTGGCATATTAGGATGAGACACCCCATGCAAGGAAAAAATATATTCATTATAATAAACAGAAAGTCACACCTGCAAATATTTGTCCCTTTCTGTAATTTTCATACTGAAACTCTGGGAGATTCAATGCTGTAGTAAATATGATTTGTGGTTCTTCACAATTATAACCTAAATAGATGAAGTCTAAAGGGAGTTTGCCTATTTGATTTTCAAATTTGCATCACTTAAAATCCAATCAGGCCAACTGTTCAGATTTTTATTAGATATGAAATACATGAATGGGTTCAAAACCTGCACTGTGTAAGGAAAGAACGCATCTAATTTTACAGCAGCCCTTCTAGAAGGGGTTCTGTTAGCTTGTGACTCAACCCCACTCCTGTGAACGTTGTTTACCCAACTGCATGAATTGCTAGCATATTATAACCTTCGATTTTCAGTAATCGGTGTTATATAAGCCAGCAGATTGCCTTTGATTTTTGAGAATTGGTGGTAACATATTGAGCTTAACAGATTTATGTAGGGTAACAAAAAATAAAAATAGGGTAGCAGGCGCTGGGGACTGTAGAACACAGAGGAGGTTAGGGTGACAGATGGTTACTCCAGATAATGGTACTGAGTAAGTTAGCCATGCAAGGTGCCCGGTTTTTGATGGAATATATTAACATTTACCCAACTACACAGGTGTTGGGAAGATACATTGTATGTGACCCAGAGTCAGCAGCATCATGCATATCATAGGCCTGGGATTTCTAAAGAATGCATGGGGTTATGGTTTTATGTAGGGAAGACAGTATAACAGTATGATAAAATATACTTTACAATTTATTCCCCCCCAGCTTTTAAAATCATTATTTATGTAGCATTCTATATAATACAAATACCCAGAGAATTTTAAAGGAATTCTGATTTTAGTGATGGATATATTCTAGAAAAGATCCAGAAAACTGTAACTGCCTGTAATTTCAGAAATAATATAAAATCCCCTTCCATTTTTGTTTTACAAAGTGGTGGGTTAGAGTCATCCACAGAACATGATGTTCAAAATATAGATAATTGGATTTCCTCCCCTCCAGAAAGAAAATATTTCTGGAGATTCATAACCAGTCAAGTTGAACAGATTCTGTTCAATGAATATATTTGTTTATGCATTTAAAGAGAAATATCCTCACAACTTCTGGATTTTAAGTATTTTTTTCCAGACCATCCTACCCACAGGTAGTGCAGCCATAGAAAGATGCTATTTGTAAAGGCATTCACCTCATTTGTTGGTTCCTCCAGGTATTCTGACTCAGAATTATCTACATTCTTCAAGACAATGTTTAAACAGTTTGGCAAATTATGAACTTAAATGTGTAATTAAAATGCAAAGATTAAGAGTCAATTAAAAAAAAAAGAAACTTTGGGTAGCCAACTACAGTGTGCAAACTGGTCCCACAAACTCCCAGTCACCAGTGTCTGCCCAAGACTAAAGTCCTGATCATGCAACCATGCAAGGTAGACACCAATTTTTCAAACAGCTTGCTTTGATTGAATGTGTGAGGTTTCTTTATAAAATTTCATTGTTATGCATGGATCATGCATGATTTATGAAGCAGACTAGGGAGTGAGTACTTTTGATAAATTTAAGCTGAAATCTGTGGTTTCAGATTTGTTTTCAGATTTGAAGTCAGTTCCTCATACTGACTTCAGAAGAAATGCCCTTCTATTTGAAAGAAGCAAAAATTAAAATGATGCGTAGTTGTTTATGTGAAAGCTGCCTCCACTCTGTATTAATCACAGCTTCCTGGACATCATTTTGATCTAAATCAGACTCAGTCTTCAATCTTAGTACGTCCACATACAATATATATTTCCATGTGACATTTGAGATATTTCACAGTGCTCACATCTGTGAAGCACTGCTTAGTATTAAATATGAAATAAAATCATATATTTAAATCTCATCCCACTGGCTAATGCCTCCCCTCCATTTTCACCACCTTCCCTTTACTACTGGATCTATGAACACATCTACTTTAATATAGCTTATCATGTTAAAGTTTAGAAGCTAGACATGGTTAGAACAATTAAGAAGTTTTATAAAGATATTTTGTTGTGTTTTGAGAGAGGTCTAGTAAGGAAGATGGCATAATATTGTTTTTTAAGTGTCAAGTCCTGTGTGCTTTGCGATACCTTGGTTCCACAGATGACAGAAGAGAGAATCCAGTGATAACAGGACCATGTGAAATGTAGCTGTCTCTGTCTCTCATACATCCAGTCAGTTGTCAAGCCCTTGAACCATGCTTGCAGTCATTTCTGGAGGGACTTTATGGGTTCATATACAAAGTCCAGTTCTATGGGGATCACCTGACATCTTCTTGGAGCCAGTGAGTCCTCCAGTCCTGTTGTCTTCTGCCAGAGCAAACATGGTGAAATGATGCTCTCATTCCAAAATGCTGATAGAGAGTGAAGAGGGGGCAACTTTCTCACAAGTTGGTCAAGATAGTAGACTATATGGAATTCCTAGTCACACTTAAACTGCTACCTAAATTTGAGCATAATAAATTGAATATAACGAAGTAGCTGTAATGGTTTCAAAGGTATGAGGTATCCAGGGGGCTTGAACGGGACCCTGCCTGCTCCTTCCACCCCAAATCTTTCAGAACAACCCAATTTTCATATTAGGAAGACGCTAAAGCTCCAGAAAAGCTGACTTGCAGTGTTGCTCTTCCCTGAGCAGTTGGTTTACATTCATATTTTATGACTTGTATTTTTGATCTCACACTATTTTGCTGCTAGAAGAATACTTTCAAATGTGTGCTATTATTTTCAAAAATGATCTTATGATGCTATAGGCTGATTTTTGTGCATAAAGATATTATTCCTCTGATTATATATTGAAAACTAATAGAAGAATGAGTTGAGAGAGAGAGTGCTTTCATGCAATGTTTAAGAGCTAAATCTGGGTATAATACAAAGCATGCCTCTCCTTGAAGTCTTAGGCTGAAGAGACAGGGAATGTTGTTTCATAATGATTGCAAACTTCCAGTGCACCAACTTCATTAGCATTGAGATTTCACAATGAAAAACTATTTGTCAAACACATTCTTACACCAAAGTATGTTGGAAGAGCTAGAGAGATGGTTCAGCATTTAAGGGCATACACTGCTCTTACAGAGCTCAATTCCCAGCATCATTCTCAGATTTCTAACAACAATCTGTAACTGTCGCGTCCCCCTCGACCAGCAAGGATGACGCAACTCGCAAAAGCTCTTCTCCAGCAGTTTATTCAGGTCCCTTGAAAACAGTCTTCCGAATGCCCAGGCAGACCCAACCCCACAGGCTAAATACTATATGAACAGCCAATCAAGTAAAGCCACGTGGTGCTATCTTAGAGGCCCACGTATGCGGAAGCAAGCCAGATCAGCGGTCTTGGCCAAATATGGACTTGTTTACCACCGAGAGCGCTCACCGTCGGGCTGGTGGAAGGCGGAAACCGGCGCCATTTTTAGGGTGTGGCACATCGCAGCTCTCTACAGTTCCTCCTTTTTTTTTTTTAAAGTTGGTAGAAGTCCCTGGAAAGGCTACGTAATCCCCATATCTGGGGATCTCACGGTGGGCCTGAGCCTGTAGGAGGGCGGTGCTCAAACTCTTACCCGTCTCTGGGTCAGCCTCCCCACTCAGGACTGCCCTGTCTTAGGTGGCCGAGACTTACCCGTCAACTCCGTCATTGACTTGCCAGACCCCAATATCTGTGGAACGAATACCTTAGTGGGCAGGGACTATGCTCAGTGAAGATTTACTTCACGGCAGCGAGCCACGCCTGAGGGGACTGGCCCGCCTCAATGGCGACAAGGGCCTGTATAATCATGGCTGCATTACACTTTTGTGTGGCTCTCATTTTGTAGATGCACCATAGGCAAACCAGACAGGCTAGTATCATCAGTATCGCCAAAGAGCCTACGCCCGCCCACTCCTTAAGATGATCCATAGCCATCTGAATCCAGGAAGTCAAGCCAGTAGCCAGGCTTAGATCCACCCGAGTGGAATTGATGTGGACGATTGTAGCTCTCAGCTCTCTCATCAAATTTTCAAATTCAGCCGACCAATCCTGTAAGAGGAACTTTGACAATTGTCTAGACAAATTAGCAGCCTTTGTAAAATTTTGATACTGCACGGAAGTAACACACAAACCTTGCATTTTCCACTCACACCCCAATTGTGCTAGTTGCCAAAGAGAATCAATCTGTTCTTGTATTAAATCTATGCGTTGATTAACTATCATAAGGCCTCCTTTGAGATGAGAATTCATAGAGGTCTGGGTATCTAATGCCTGTGCTACAGTGGCTGAGATGTTATTCAAGGCATTGGCAGTCTGTATAGAACTAGACAAGGCAATAGCTGAGGCAGAAGCTCCCACAGAAGCAATAGTGATGGCAGTAACAATAGCTGCAGTGATGCCAAAATCTCTTTTAAACCTGAATAGCATCATGGTATTAGGGGCCTCTACAGGAACTGGTATATATCGAGGCATTCTAGTCACCACAGCCACAGGAAAGGCTGTGGCATTCCAGCACAGAGCATAAAAGCATGTGCCCGGAGTGCATACTAACTTTTCTTCACCCAAGGATGCACTCCCATTACTTACAATCCACAGAAAAGGAGGCCAGAGACATACTGGCAAAGCTGAAAAGGTCTTGTTGTGGTAAGAATGAAACAAAGAATTCCAAGTACCAGAGCCACTACCGCTAGAAAAATCCAGATTGGTAGCGGACCCTAGGGAAAAACTACCTCTTTGATAAATTCCTCCTCCAAGCATAAATATAGGTCCCAAATCCATACAGCTACCATTTGCTCCACACAAAAGCCATAAATTAAAAGGATTGGTGGCAGTCTGTTGAGGATCCCTAGTAGATATATCAAGCATCTGATCTTTGATATGTATGTAAAGGACATTGTAATGACCCCACGCCCAGTAGCCAACCAGGCTGGTGCCATACCCATCCGGTATCTTTTTTTCAGAGATGGGAAACTAGGATACCAACCCATATGCAATCAAACATGCCCTTCTTGAAGTCGCTAGAAGCTGACCCCAAGTGCAGTGCTTAGCCTCGCATCCTGAGCGTGATGATAGCTTAGTCCTTTAGGACAGTCAACCAAGCTTGTGGCTGTCTAGCCTCCAAGACAGCAAAGGCTTGCACCAGCATGGCATTGCTTCTCCTCTGTGAAATCCTCATCTTACAGATACACCACAGGGCAATGAAACTGACTAGGAAGAACATGCCTCCTAGGGCACCCATTCCCGCCCATTCCTTCAGATGATTCATGGCTCGGAGGATCCATGTTGACAGTCCTTCAGCAACAGAGACATCAACCCGGGTGGAATTCACATGCACAATGGCAGTTCTCAGATTCTGCATCAGCTTATCAAACTCGCCAGACCAATTTCCTGTAAGATACTGAGAGAGTTGCTTAGACAAATTTGCAGCTACAGTATAATTTTGATATGGCACAGAGGTCACACACAAACCAGTCATTTTCCACTCACAGCCAATCTGGGCCACCTGCCACAATACATCCAAGGCCGTGGCTACATTGGCTGACAAATTATTCAAGGTAGCGGCAGTCTGCACTGAGGCATCCAGGCTTCCAACCCCTTGTTCTTATAAGGGGTGATAGCGGCTCTACACTCTTTGGCACATTGCTCATAGACCAGCTGTTTTATTAGTGGCAAGGCAGCATCCGGGTCACCAAAAATCTTCCCTGCTGCTTCCACCATTCATGCCACAAAGTCTGAAAAGGGCTCCATGGGGCCCTGTAGAATCTTAGTTAAGTTCCCACTCACCTCCCCTTTATTAGGAAGGGATTTCCAAGCCTTGATAGCTGTCTAGTTTATTTGTTCATAAACCTGATTGGGATATCCTGTCTGCTGGTTGGCAAATCTCCCCTGCCCAAGCAGCATATCTCTATCCCAGGCTGGATTTCCATCTCTCTGATTATTGGCTGCTTGCTCAGTGGCATACTCAATCAAGAAAGCTTTCCAGTCTAAGTATTGCCCTGGACTTAAGCAGGCGCGGACCAGGCCACTCCAATCACTCGGAGTCATACAATGTCTGCTTAATGCTTCCACTTGAGCCATTGTAAAAGAAGTGGTAGTACCATAGGTACAAACCGACTCTGCAAGGGATTTAACTACTTTAAAATCGAGCAGTTCCTCGTACCTGTTCCCTTGTGGGTCTTGGTATACCGGATAGGCAAACTGTAATTCTGTTCTTACTTGTGTCCACATCCCCGGGCAGAAAGATCTCCCTACTTTCAGGGACTGAACAGGCTGATCTATCTGAATGGCTTCTGGATATGGAGGAGGAGTTGAAGGCACCGCGGCAACGGCTTCACTTACACCGACTGCCGCCAACGTGTCTTTCTCTTTTACCTTTTTCTTTTCCCTTTTTCTAATAGCAGTCCTCTCCAACTGTTCTATTAGAGCGTGTAGCTCCCCTTCAGAATCCGTGCTCTCTGAGTCCTCAAAATCTCTAAAATCTCTAAAATCTCTAAGATCGGGATAGAGAGGAACCTTCTTTTTGCTTCCCTTTTCACTGTCTGCCTGCTCAAATCTTTCGCCTTTGTTACTTTCCTTTTCACTGTCTACTTGCTCAGATCTTTCCCCTTGCAGCAGTTCCAAGGCTGATTCTCCCTCCTTGACTGCATTACAGCATCTCTGATCTTCTAAACAACTCCTCACCATTTTCCAAATTGGTCTTACTCCATGCTTCAGAGTACCTTGCTCCCAAGCAAAATCCAAGTCCCTTCCTAATTTGTCCCAGCAGGATACCGTAAGATTCCCGGACACCACAAACCACGGAGCCACGGAATCGCATTCATTCAAAAATCTCTCTAGGGTAGACTTCTTAATTTTAAAATTCCTAGCTAAAAGTAGCTCCTGAAGAGCCAGAAAAATTGGATGTGACTGAGACAATCCCATGATTAAAAATTTACTTTCGGTTCGCAGCTTCCCGCGAAACTCTACCTTTTGTTCGCTATTTCCGCGAAACTTTATTGTCCCAATTTATCCCGGGAACTTACCAGTGCACTGCCCCTCACTGCAGGAGTTCTGAGTCTTTTCTGGTTCCCCGTACGGGCCACCACTTGTCGCGTCCCCCTCGACCAGCAAGGATGACGCAACTCGCAAAAGCTCTTCTCCAGCAGTTTATTCAGGTCCCTTGAAAACAGTCTTCCGAATGCCCGGGCAGACCCAACCCACAGGCTAAATACTATATGAACAGCCAATCAAGTAAAGCCACGTGGTGCTATCTTAGAGGCCCACATATGCGGAAGCAAGCCAGATCAGCGGTCTTGGCCAAATATGGACTTGTTTACCACCGAGAGCGTTCACCGTCAGGCTGGTGGAAGGCGGAAACCAGCGCCATCTTTAGGGCGCGGCACATCGCAGCTCTCTACATGTAACTCCAGCTCTGAGACAATTTAACATCCCCTTGAGGCCTCCACTGGTATTTGTCCTCATGTGTATATACCCTCACCCCCAAATATGCATAATTTAAAATAAAATTAATCTGAAAAATTTAAAGTTTATTAGAGGTATTACCCATTCAGTTTCAAGGCATTCCTAAGATGTCTACCCTGGCTATCTTTTCAGTCAATGACACCATTTGTAAGCTCACCCAGATATATCACCTCTTTGCTTTTCTTTCTCATGATCTACCACAATGATAGTCATATCATTTTCAATGAAATACATTCTTAGATAAATTTGCTGCCTCCCCAATCTACAACTTGAGAAATTATAACAAGAACAAAAAGCTGTGAGGACAAAATAAGCTAGTAAAAAAAATTAGAGCACATATAGAAAATTTTAAAGTTAAAATCTGAACCAACCTTGGTCCATGTACCTGTAATCCCAGTTTTGCAACACGTGACACTAGCCTGAGCTAACTGAGTCATGAGACTTTTCCTCACAATAATGAATGACACTATTATTATTTTATTATTACTAACAGTAGTAATAAAAGCTAAAGTGTCAATCTCAGACTGGTCCCAGTTTCATCCCTTAGCCTACACATCTGCAGGAGGAGAGGACAGAAACTCTGCCCTGGAAGGGTCGCTGTGAAAGAGACTCATCATAGCCACTGTGTGGCTTGGCTTAGTGTGCAGGTGTGTGTCTCCAGAGAGACACATGATCCTTTGGGAGCTGCAGAAATGACTTGATTTACAAGTGGCTTTTAATGCACTGTTAAATGCCTTGCTAATGCTTTAATTGGATTAAATAATGATTTTGCTGGGCTTCAGTGCTTTGGACATAGTGGGGGAGGGGCATTCCTGTGGCCTCTTCTAAGGCCACAGTAAAATTTGGCCTTTACATTGGTTCGCATTTTGTCTTTGGAGAGAAAGCCTCATATTCCCTGCTAGACATTTGGTTGAACTGAAGTCTGTATCAAATAATTTGTCTCAGTTGGTATGCAGTACTTGCTGAGTTATATGGTGAGCTATAGAGTTCTGTACCTAATAAGTAGGTGAGCTGCTTCTGCAAACCAGTTTCTTGTTCAATTTAATTTAATGCAGAATATTCAAATTGACCCTCTGATACTAATTCATGTTTTAAACATTCTGAGTTTGGATTACTAATCCTCAGAGACTGCCACGCCAGAAAGGGTTTATGAGTAAAGTGGTATTTATCATTTTGAAAAAGGGGGATAATTTTAGTTTTAGTTTTATTCAAATATTTAGCATTTTGATAGATATTTTTAAGGCTACTCTAGAGAAAGTATACCCAAATCATATTTCCAAGCTTCTGACATAAGAAAAAAGCTATTCTCTTGAAGGTTAGGGGAGAGATCACCTCAATTTCTTGCTGACTCAACTGTTAAGTTACAGTGATTGCCTCTCACCTGAGAAAGTGGCCAGCAGTAAAGTGAGAAACTTGATGTTTGGAAATGTTTAATATGATTGGAATATGTTTTCAATGTCAAGGGACACCATATACTTTATGAAGCTCTTTAATTCTTTTAAAGTTGCTACTGTCCTTTGGGAACAGCTGGTTACTATGCATTACCTAGGGTAAAACACCCACATACAAATCATACCCTCATCCTGCAATTGATTCATCTTTAACTGTGCTTGTTCAGGTAGCAAAGCCATTATGCACTTCTTGATAGTTTTTATGATCGGACTTAGCACCAAACATTGAGCAGGCACCGAAGACTGTACCTTCTGTTAAAGGTTGATTTATTCATTTATATGTAAAAGAACACTGGAGGTTATAAAGGTAGCAAAGACCTTAAACATTATATTGATTTTTTTTTCTTGGAGCTTTATTCTCCTTGTTGTGTTGCAGGGTCATAAAATTTGACTAGACCCATTGGATCCATAAAATCTGAAGTACAACCACCAACTGATAGAAATGAAATTGTTTGACTGGAGCGATAAGCAAGGACTTGGCTTTGAACTCTGTGCAGTATAAGTCTTTCCTTTAGTTCAGGAGGGTGAATTACAGCCTGCTGTGTAGTAAAGGACAAGTGTGTATTTGCAGAGCTCCCAATTTAGTATCACTGGGTGACGCAGTGACCTTTACCTGGTTGCCATGCTCTCAAAATTAAAGAGACTCTTTAGAACTGGAAAAACGAACACCACATCCCCTCAGTAGAACTTAGGGGATTTGGTTTTGCTGCTTTGTGTGAATTAAAATCAGGAATATAAGACTACGATTCTGGTATAAAGAGTGGAATAGGGAAATAAGTTTGCTTGCAAATCTCAGGATGCACCATATTAAAGGTAATAGACTATGTCTATACATATGCATGGGGGGGGGGCGGGGTGTGTTGATTTGTTTTCAAGTGAACTGCAGTTATCCTGAACAGCACAGTGTACCATTCTGTATGAGATTAAAATTTTCCAGGCTTCTACCATGTGCTAGAAATTGACCTGACAACAACATTGGCATGTAAGCCACCAATTCATGGTACCTCTGTCTCTCATTAGTTCAGTCCTGACCTGTGCATTTCCCAGTGCCACAGCCTAATCATTCATTACTAATAAGCAAGAACTATCATGGGAAGGGGCTTCATCAACTGGATTTCCAATTGCAGTGAGGAGGGTTTGAGAGCAATGTGCGGATTGGAGATTTGGTAGGCAAAACATTCTCTTAAGCTAGTCTCATGGGTACTCATATAATGTACACTGAAGATATTAGAATAGGACATCTCATAACTAATTGGAAAAAACTTTTAATTAGACTAGATGAGATGCCTCAAGGGGTATAATTTAAGGGCCCCCATGCTTGACTCTCAGATCTTGAAACTAGAAGAGGAAGAAAATTCTAAGCAGCTGTTAGCCTATAACTTTCATGACGGACAACTCTACAATCAGTGAGAGATTAAGCATCTTCTTCCAGTGCTCATATATGCATTCTATCCATAACAAGATATCACGAATAATGATGCTCATATACCCAGTAGCTGATGAAAGCCCAAATCTTATAGATAACTACTTCTATTTGTGTTCTCCTGCTATCAGGCCTCTTTTAGAAGTGTACACCTCCTAGCAACAATGACCAAATGCTCTCTGAGGGCCCTACCTCTAAAGACTATCATTTTAGAGGTTGAGTTTCAACATATTCACACACATAAAGGGCATAACAAATGAGTCCCTCATCTTTTACTATCTGTAATCTAAATCACAACTGTCACTTATTCCCCCTCCCATGAGTGACATTATATTATATTGTGTATATATACTGTAAATTAATTCATCAGTGACTAGGGATTTAAGTTTCACTTTGCCATACATGGCATATCATGTACATTTGTAGAGAATGTGTGTTCAAGGTGTGTAGGAAATACAGAAAATGGCTCAAGAGAGGAGGGACCCTTTGGGGTAAATGTGACTGTGGGTTATATAGATGTTTATGGGAACCAGTAGCCAGTTTGTTCTTGTTCTGCATACAGGGTCCAAAATATATGTGTATAAGTATCTAATAGTGGCCAATTAACATTTGAAAATAAAATGTTTGGAGGTTCCCTATTTTCCCTAAGGACCGAGGAACTGACTTACATGGAACCACTACACTTATAAGTGTAAGTTAGTTTCTGTCACCACCTACTTTACATATGGAATCAGTATTATCCTCATTCTTTCCAGATAGCCACTGTTATTGCCCACTGTTGTCATACTTCTGTAACACCAATTGCCTTTTCCATCATTACCTCAGGAAGTGACCTTAGTATCCATTAGGCAGAGCTGCTTTTTTTTTTTAAATAGCCATGGGTTTAATGGAGATCAGGGGATACACACTATACCCACCAGTACAGCCAGATGACCAGAGAAATAACAATTCTCACAAAATAATCATTTTCTTTTCAACTGAGTCAATGCTAAATGCATCTTAACATTGATGTAGAAGTGACCTAAATGGCTGGACTTGGTAGGACACACTAATATTCAGGTGGTGGACATGGAGGGTAAGGGGTTCAAATGAAACTAAGGATGCATAGTAATTTTGAAAGCAGTCCAGGCTACATGAAACCTTGCCAGAAAGGAAAAAAGGAATAGAAATGACCTAAATTATGTTACAAAGCATAACCAAACCCCTGCCAGGTGGACCTTTGGAGATTTGATCCCATGTGCAGGTAGCATGTCTCTTCCCGACTGATGTCTAGCCATGTTTCTATTTCTGTATGTGTCTAGATTTCTACCTGCTGAATTCTTTGTTACTACTGGTGCCTCCAAAAGTGGGGATTGCCTTTGAATGGAATACAATTTAACATCAAACCATTTGAAAAAAGGCTTTGAGTGTTCCAAGGACTATCAAATAGAGGGTCACGTGCTTGCCAGACTGATGATGTGCAGTGTACCTGAATGGCCCACTGACTGATCCCAGAAACCCACCTCCTGATTCCTCTTACCTTCCTCTTCTTATTTATACTGGGTTGTTTAGCCCTCTCACCAGTGTCGGTATCTCCACATTGACACACAGCATGGGTACTTCATTTTACACAGGGCAAGTAAAAGTCACAGCATTTAAAGTGCTGCCTAGTGCTTTCTATGCAATTGTTTAAGTGAAGTAATACCACAGAGGAAAAAAATAACTTCCTTATCTAACAATAGATATCACTTACATCTTTTAACCAACTATTGAGAAAATAAAGCATTTACCACATTTTGTTTTGAAAACTATTATCATAAGCTTTATACTCAAGTAACTGAAACAATTGTGGGCTCTGGCTTATAAAAGAATATATGGCTTTTTTCATAACTTCCTAGTAAAGAATTTATTTTAGAGAACTCAGGTATTTCTCTCAGTGATGAAACAAAACCATTCAACGTATTGAAGGTACAAATGGTAATTTTTTGTGTGTGGAGGTATGCTTGTACATGTGCGTGTGAGTGTGTATGTGTGTGTGAGTGTGTATGTGTGTGTGTGTGAGTGTGTATGTGTGTGTGAGTGTGTGTGTGTGTGAGTGTGTGTGTGTGAGTGTGTATGTGTGTGTGTATATGTGTGTGAGTGTGTGTGTGTGTGAGTGTGTATGTGTGTGAGTGTGTGTGTGTGTGAGTGTGTATGTGTGTGTGAGTGTGTATGTGTGTGTGTGAGTGTGTGTGTGTGAGTGTGTGTGTGTGTGAGTGTGTGTGTGTGTGAGTGCGTGTGTGAGTGTGTGTGTGTGTGTGTGAGTGTGTGTGAGTGTGAGTGTGTGTGTATGTGTGAGTGTGTGTGTGTGAGTGTGAGTGTGTGTGTATGTGTGAGTGTGTGTGTGTGTGTGTGTGTGTGTGTGTGTGTGTGTGTGTGTGGTGCTTACACAAAGGTAGATTGGGAATATCTGATATCCTCATGTCAGTCTTCACATTATTCCTTTAAGGTAGCATCTCACTCTGATACTGGAGCTAATGGTATCTTGGCCAGGATGGCAGTCAGCAAGCCCCAGCTCTCCTCCTGTGTCTACTTGGAAGGCTTGGTTTAGGACTGCTTGCATCCACACTCAGGTCCTAATGATTGCACAGCAAGGACACTCACTCGCTAGGCTATTGATTCTGCATCGAAATGGAGATTTTGTACAGTCAGATCTAGTGTAAACTGCTGTTCCCATCTTATCATCACTTCCCCTCCACCCCTACCAACCTTTTCACTGCTCTTTTCACGTCTGACCAGTTTCAAAAAAGGTGAGAATGGCGTGTCTGAATCCTGCATGATGACTAAGGAATCCCCTTTCCCAGCCTGTCTTATCAAAGTAAGTAACACAATCTAATCCATCCTGCATTAGGGTGAGATGTCAACACCTAACCTTAGCAGATCACTATAAATGGCAGGAAACACCCAACTGTAAATAAAAGTCCATTGAATTTGCCAATTCTTAGAAAGTTACTGAATGAAATCCCAATGGTTGAGTGGCACCCAGAAGCACTGTTAATTCTGAGGATTTTTCTCTCTGTTCACATTACTCTTTGAGAGATGATTTCATTTGTCTATCTGCTCATGATTTATGGTATGTAAATGACAACCACACTCTTGTACACATCATGAGAGGGCATCTGCTGAAGAGTTCAAGCTGATGATTCTGGATTCAAGATGAGCCCTTTTCTCCCAGACTGTGTAAGAGTCAGCATGACACACGCTAAGCTATGCATTTCTAAAGTCAGAATATCCTTGGGGAAACTTCATGAAATTATGAGTCAGAATTCTCTCAAAATTAGTTTTAAAGTCTAAAATGCTTTCTCCAATTTCAATTGATACTATATCTGACTTTATTGTATGAATTGATTTGACTTATTGAACATGATTTTATCATTTTAAGAGATGGTTTTGCACCATTGGGAGATCACTATGGTAGATGATCTTAATGCATAATCTATTTGAATTGATAGACAAAATTTAACAATTGAAATACTTATGTCTTTAAACATCTAAAAATAAAGTAATTACTGGCACTAAGTCATGAGAATATGTACATAGATTATTTTACTTTTTTATTAATTTAGTTTAGCTTAGTTTAGTTTATGTGTATGGGTGAGTTATTTCCCAAATATTTCCTCAGGATGATGGCCATGTTAAGAAGCTCATGCATTTTATTTCTGCTTGAGACCACACATGTGTTGGTATTGCCAGCAATAAATGCACATGCTTTCTTTTCTGGCAGTGTGTGTGTGTGTGTGTGTGTGTGTGTGTGTGTGTGTGTGTGTGTG